>JASAOE010001052.1:0-31000 GCA_029964075.1 Patiria pectinifera
GGTTTGGCAACAATTAACTTTTCTCGTGTAGTGTCACTACACGAGGAAAGTTAATTGTGCGCCACGGAACACGACTACACACACACATGCACACACACACTTATAAACTAAGGCTAAAAAAAGTATTTTATACATAAAATGTACGGTTTTTTTTACTCACTCAGGGTTTCAGCACACACCATGAACATAGCGTTGACGGTTCCAGATGTCTCTCTGCCAATTCAACATTTCATAATCGTGCTTTTAGTCTTATTTGTGTGAAATCATTTGAGTGAATTATTGTTTTCGCGAGTATCAACATACAGCTGATCGACCTGCCAGTTTGACACCATCGTGAAGAAGGTCACAAAGGTGATGTCATCCTCAACATCGGTTGGTGATTGGTCTGTTGAGCAAACAGCTTGCTCAATGATTGGTCTGTTAAGGAAACTGGCTGCTCAACAGAGCTCAATGATTGGTGGGTTGAGGGCTCGCCAAGGTCCTTGTCTGGGAGACCGCCTGGGAATACCAGGTGTCGTAGGCTTTTTGTTTTTTTGTCTGGGGGCGCCGTTAGTGCGTTGCAATTTTGGCGGTTGGCCATTTTGGGGTTCCGATTTTTTTGGTTTTTTTTGGTTTTTTTGGAACGGCGGCGGCCAAGTTTGGTTCAAAACTGGCTAAAAGAAAGGTTACATCGCCTACGACCATACTACGTTGAATACACCGGTTCTCGTCCGATCACCGAAGTTAAGCAACGTCGGGCTTGGTTAGTACTTGGATGGGAGACCGCCTGGGAATACCAGGTGTCGTAGGCTTTTTGTTTTTTTGTCTGGGGGCGCCGTTAGTGCGTTGCAATTTTGGCGGTTGGCCATTTTGGGGTTCCGATTTTTTGTGTTTTTTTGGGTTTTTTGGAACGGCGGCGGCCAAGTTTGGTTCAAAACTGGCTAAAAGAAAGGTTACATCGCCTACGACCATACTACGTTGAATACACCGGTTCTCGTCCGATCACCGAAGTTAAGCAACGTCGGGCTTGGTTAGTACTTGGATGGGAGACCGCCTGGGAATACCAGGTGTCGTAGGCTTTTTGTTTTTTTGTCTGGGGGCGCCGTTAGTGCGTTGCAATTTTGGCGGTTGGCCATTTTGGGGTTCCGATTTTTTTGGTTTTTTTGGAACGGCGGCGGCCAAGTTTGGTTCAAAACTGGCTAAAAGAAAGGTTACATCGCCTACGACCATACTACGTTGAATACACCGGTTCTCGTCCGATCACCGAAGTTAAGCAACGTCGGGCTTGGTTAGTACTTGGATGGGAGACCGCCTGGGAATACCAGGTGTCGTAGGCTTTTGTTTTTTGTCTGGGGCGCCGTTAGTGCGTTGCAATTTTGGCGGTTGGCCATTTTGGGGTTCCGATTTTTGTGTTTTGTGGTTTATTTGGAACGGCGGCGGCCAAGTTTGGTTCAAAACTGGCTAAAAGAAAGTTTACATCGCCTACGACCATACTACGTTGAATACACCGTTTCTCGTCCGATCACCGAAGTTAAGCAACGTCGGGCTTGGTTAGTACTTGGATGGGAGACCGCCTGGGAATACCAGGTGTCGTAGGCTTTTTTTTTGTCTGGGGGCGCCGTTAGTGCGTTGCAATTTTGGCGGTTGGCCATTTTGGGGTTCCGATTTTTTTGGGTTTTTTTGGTTTTTTTGGAACGGCGGCGGCCAAGTTTGGTTCAAAACTGGCTAAAAGAAAGGTTACATCGCCTACGACCATACTACGTTGAATACACCGGTTCTCGTCCGATCACCGAAGTTAAGCAACGTCGGGCTTGGTTAGTACTTGGATGGGAGACCGCCTGGGAATACCAGGTGTCGTAGGCTTTTTGTTTTTTGTCTGGGGGCGCTGTTAGTGCGTTGCAATTTTGGCGGTTGGCCATTTTGGGGTTCCGATTTTTGTGTTTTTGGTTTTTTGGAACGGCGGCGGCCAAGTTTGGTTCAAAACTGGCTAAAAGAAAGGTTACATCGCCTACGACCATACTACGTTGAATACACCGGTTCTCGTCCGATCACCGAAGTTAAGCAACGTCGGGCTTGGTTAGTACTTGGATGGGAGACCGCCTGGGAATACCAGGTGTCGTAGGCTTTGTTTTTTGTCTGGGGCGCTGTTAGTGCGTTGCAATTTTGGCGGTTGGCCATTTTGGGGTTCCGATTTTTGTGTTTTTTGTGGTTTTTTGGAACGGCGGCGGCCAAGTTTGGTTCAAAACTGGTTAAATGAAAGGTTACATCGCCTACGACCATACTACGTTGAATACACCGGTTCTCGTCCGATCACCGAAGTTAAGCAACGTCGGGCTTGGTTAGTACTTGGATGGGAGACCGCCTGGGAATACCAGGTGTCGTAGGCTTTTTGTTTTTTGTCTGGGGCCCCGTTTGTTCGTTTCAATTTTTGCCGTTGGCCATTTTGGGGTTCCGATTTTTGTGTTTTTTGGTTTTTTGGAACGGCGGCGGCCAAGTTTGGTTCAAAACTGGCTAAAAGAAAGGTTACATCGCCTACGACCATACTACGTTGAATACACCGGTTCTCGTCCGATCACCGAAGTTAAGCAACGTCGGGCTTGGTTAGTACTTGGATGGGAGACCGCCTGGGAATACCAGGTGTCGTAGGCTTTGTTTTTTGTCTGGGGCGCTGTTAGTGCGTTGCAATTTTGGCGGTTGGCCATTTTGGGGTTCCGATTTTTGTGTTTTTGGGTTTTTGGAACGGCGGCGGCCAAGTTTGGTTCAAAACTGGCTAAAGAAAGGTTACATCGCCTACGACTATACTCCGTCGAATACCCCGGTCCTCGTCCGATCACCGAAGTTAAGCAACGTCGGGCTTGGTTAGTACTTAGATGGGAGACCGCCTGGGAATACCAGGTGTCGTAGGCTTTTGTTTTTGTCTGGGGGCGCTGTTAGTGCGTTGCAATTTTGGCGGTTGGCCATTTTGGGGTTCCGATTTTTGTGTTTTTTGGTTTTTTGGAACGGCGGCGGCCAAGTTTGGTTCAAAACTGGCTAAAGAAAGGTTACATCGCCTACGACCATACTACGTTGAATACACCGGTTCTCGTCCGATCACCGAAGTTAAGCAACGTCGGGCTTGGTTAGTACTTGGATGGGAGACCGCCTGGGAATACCAGGTGACGTCGGCTGTTTTGCGTGTTTGTCTGGGGGGGAGGTTACTGCGGTGGAATTTTGGTGGTTGGACATTTTGGGGTTCCGATTTTTTTGTGTTTTTGGTTTTTTGGAACGGCGGCGGCCAAGTTTGGTTCAAAACTGGCTAAAAGAAAGGTTACATCGCCTACGACCATACTACGTTGAATACACCGGTTCTCGTCCGATCACCGAAGTTAAGCAACGTCGGGCTTGGTTAGTACTTGGATGGGAGACCGCCTGGGAATACCAGGTGTCGTAGGCTTTTGTTTTTTGTCTGGGGGCGCTGTTAGTGCGTTGCAATTTTGGCGGTTGGCCATTTTGGGGTTCCGATTTTTGTGTTTTTGGTTTTTTGGAACGGCGGCGGCCAAGTTTGGTTCAAAACTGGCTAAAAGAAAGGTTACATCGCCTACGACCATACTACGTTGAATACACCGGTTCTCGTCCGATCACCGAAGTTAAGCAACGTCGGGCTTGGTTAGTACTTGGATGGGAGACCGCCTGGGAATACCAGGTGTCGTAGGCTTTTGTTTTTTGTCTGGGGGCGCTGTTAGTGCGTTGCAATTTTGGCGGTTGGCCATTTTGGGGTTCCGATTTTTGTGTTTTTGGTTTTTGGAACGGCGGCGGCCAAGTTTGGTTCAAAACTGGCTAAAGGAAAGGTTACATCGCCTACGACCATACTACGTTGAATACACCGGTTCTCGTCCGATCACCGAAGTTAAGCAACGTCGGGCTTGGTTAGTACTTGGATGGGAGACCGCCTGGGAATACCAGGTGTCGTAGGCTTTTTGTTTTTGTCTGGGGGCGCTGTTAGTGCGTTGCAATTTTGGCGGTTGGCCATTTTGGGGTTCCGATTTTTTGTGTTTTTTCTTTTTTTTGGAACGGCGGCCGCCAAGTTTGGTTCAAAACTGGCTAAAAGAAAGGTTACATCGCCTACGACCATACTACGTTGAATACACCGGTTCTCGTCCGATCACCGAAGTTAAGCAACGTCGGGCTTGGTTAGTACTTGGATGGGAGACCGCCTGGGAATACCAGGTGTCGTAGGCTTTTGTTTTTTGTCTGGGGCGCTGTTAGTGCGTTGCAATTTTGGCGGTTGGCCATTTTGGGGTTCCGATTTTTGTGTTTTTGGTTTTTTGGAACGGCGGCGGCCAAGTTTGGTTCAAAACTGGCTAAAGAAAGGTTACATCGCCTACGACCATACTACGTTGAATACACCGGTTCTCGTCCGATCACCGAAGTTAAGCAACGTCGGGCTTGGTTATTACTTGGATGGGAGACCGCCTGGGAATACCAGGTGTCGTAGGCTTTTGTTTTTTGTCTGGGGGCGCTGTTAGTGCGTTGCAATTTTGGCGGTTGGCCATTTTGGGGTTCCGATTTTTTGTGTTTTTGGTTTTTGGAACGGCGGCGGCCAAGTTTGGTTCAAAACTGGCTAAAGAAAGGTTACATCGCCTACGACCATACTACGTTGAATACACCGGTTCTCGTCCGATCAACGAAGTTAAGAAAAGTAGGGATTGGTTAGTAATTGGATGGGCGGCCTGCTGGGAATACCAGGTGTCGTAGGCTTTTGTTTTTGTCTGGGGGCGCTGTTAGTGCGTTGCAATTTTGGCGGTTGGCCATTTTGGGGTTCCGATTTTTTGTGTTTTGGTTTTTTGGAACGGCGGCGGCCAAGTTTGGTTCAAAACTGGCTAAAGAAAGGTTACATCGCCTACGACCATACTACGTTGAATACACCGGTTCTCGTCCGATCACCGAAGTTAAGCAACGTCGGGCTTGGTTAGTACTTGGATGGGAGACCGCCTGGGAATACCAGGTGTCGTAGGCTTTTGTTTTTGTCTGGGGGCGCTGTTAGTGCGTTGCAATTTTGGCGGTTGGCCATTTTGGGGTTCCGATTTTTTGTGTTTTTGGGTTTTTTGGAACGGCGGCGGCCAAGTTTGGTTCAAAACTGGCTAAAGAAAGGTTACATCGCCTACGACCATACTACGTTGAATACACCGGTTCTCGTCCGATCACCGAAGTTAAGCAACGTCGGGCTTGGTTAGTACTTGGATGGGAGACCGCATGGGAATACCAGGTGTCGTAGGCTTTTGTTTTTGTCTGGGGGCGCTGTTAGTGCGTTGCAATTTTGGCGGTTGGCCCTTTTAGGGTCCCTCTTTTTCTGTGTTTTTTCGTTTCTTTGGAACGGCGGTGGCCAAGTTTGGTTCAAAACTGGCTAAAAGAAAGGTTACATCGCCTACGACCATACTACGTTGAATACACCGGTTCTCGTCCGATCACCGAAGTTAAGCAACGTCGGGCTTGGTTAGTACTTGGATGGGAGACCGCCTGGGAATACCAGGTGTCGTAGGCTTTTGTTTTTTGTCTGGGGGCGTTGCTAGTGCGTCGCAATTTTGGCGGTTGGCCATTTTGGGGTTCCGATTTTTTGTGTTTTTGGTTTTTTGGAACGGCGGCGGCCAAGTTTGGTTCAAAACTGGCTAAAGAAAGGTTACATCGCCTACGACCTTACTACGTTGAATACACCGGTTCTCGTCCGATCACCGAAGTTAAGCAACGTCGGGCTTGGTTAGTACTTGGATGGGAGACCGCCTGGGAATACCAGGTGTCGTAGGCTTTTGTTTTTTGTCTGGGGGCGCTGTTAGTGCGTTGCAATTTTGGCGGTTGGCCATTTTGGGGTTCCGATTTTTGTTTTCTTGGTTTTTTGGAACGGCGGCGGCCAAGTTTGGTTCAAAACTGGCTAAAAGAAAGGTTACATCGCCTACGACCATACTACGTTGAATACACCGGTTCTCGTCCGATCACCGAAGTTAAGCAACGTCGGGCTTGGTTAGTACTTGGATGGGAGACCGCCTGGGAATACCAGGTGTCGTATGCTTTTGTTTTTGTCTGGGGGCGCTGTTAGTGCGTTGCAATTTTGGCGGTTGGCCATTTTGGGGTTCCGATTTTTTTGTGTTTTTGGTTTTTGGTACGGCGGCGGCCAAGTTTGGTTCAAAACTGGCTAAAAGAAAGGTTACATCGCCTACGACCATACTACGTTGAATACACCGGTTCTCGTCCGATCACCGAAGTTAAGCAACGTCGGGCTTGGTTAGTACTTGGATGGGAGACCGCCTGGGAATACCAGGTGTCGTAGGCTTTTGTTTTTTGTCTGGGGGCGCTGTTAGTGCGTTGCAATTTTGGCGGTTGGCCATTTTGGGGTTCCGATTTTTTGTGTTTTTTGGTTTTTGGAACGGCGGCGGCCAAGTTTGGTTCAAAACCTGCGAAAAGAAAGGTTACATCTCCTACGACCATACTACGTTGAATACACCGGTTCTCGTCCGATCACCGAAGTTAAGCAACGTCGGGCTTGGTTAGGACTTGGATGGGAGACCGCCTGGGAATACCAGGTGTCGTAGGCTTTTGTTTTTTGTCTGGGGGCGCTGTTAGTGCGTTGCAATTTTGGCGGTTGGCCATTTTGGGGTTCCGATTTTTTGTGTTTTTGGTTTTTTGGAACGGCGGCGGCCAAGTTTGGTTCAAAACTGGCTAAAGAAAGGTTACATCGCCTACGACCATACTACGTTGAATACACCGGTTCTCGTCCGATCACCGAAGTTAAGCAACGTCGGGCTTGGTTAGTACTTGGATGGGAGACCGCCTGGGAATACCAGGTGTCGTAGGCTTTTGTTTTTGTCTGGGGCGCTGTTAGTGCGTTGCAATTTTGGCGGTTGGCCATTTTGGGGTTCCGATTTTTGTGTTTTTTGGTTTTGGAACGGCGGCGGCCAAGTTTGGTTCAAAACTGGCTAAAGAAAGGTTACATCGCCTACGACCATACTACGTTGAATACACCGGTTCTCGTCCGATCACCGAAGTTAAGCAACGTCGGGCTTGGTTAGCACTTGGATGGGAGACCGCCTGGGAATACCAGGTGTCGGAGGCTTTTGTTTTTGTCTGGGGGCGCTGTTAGTGCGTTGCAATTTTGGCGGTTGGCCATTTTGGGGTTCCGATTTTTGTGTTTTTTGGTTTTTTGGAACGGCGGCGGCAAAGTTTGGTTCAAAACTGGCTGAAATAAATGTTACATCGCCTACGACCATACTACGTTGAATACACCTGTTCTCGTCCGATCACCGAAGTTAAGCAACGTCGGGCTTGGTTAGTACTTGGATGGGAGACCGCCTGGGAATACCAGGTGTCGTAGGCTTTTGTTTTTTGTCTGGGGGCGCTGTTAGTGCGTTGCAATTTTGGCGGTTGGCCATTTTGGGGTTCCGATTTTTGTGTTTTTTGTTTTTTTTGGAACGGCGGCGGCCAAGTTTGGTTTAAAACTGGCTAAAAGAAAGGTTACATCGCCTACGACCATACTACGTTGAATACACCGGTTTTCGTTCGATCACCGAAGTTAAGCAACGTCGGGCTTGGTTAGTACTTGGATGGGAGACCGCCTGGGAATACCAGGTGTCGTAGGCTTTTTGTTTTTTTGTCTGGGGGCGCTGTTAGTGCGTTGCAATTTTGGCGGTTGGCCATTTTGGGGTTCCGATTTTTGTGTTTTTGGTTTTTGGAACGGCGGCGGCCAATTTTTTTTCAAAACTGGCTCCACGAAAGTTTACATCTCCTACGACCATACTACGTTGAATACACCGGTTCTCGTCCGATCACCGAAGTTAAGCAACGTCGGGCTTGGTTAGTACTTGGATGGGAGACCGCCTGGGAATACCAGGTGTCGTAGGCTTTGTTTTTTGTCTGGGGGCGCTGTTAGTGCGTTGCAATTTTGGCGGTTGGCCATTTTGGGGTTCCGATTTTTGTGTTTTTGGTTTTTTGGAACGGCGGCGGCCAAGTTTGGTTCAAAACTGGCTAAAGAAAGGTTACATCGCCTACGACCATACTACGTTGAATACACCGGTTCTCGTCCGATCACCGAAGTTAAGCAACGTCGGGCTTGGTTAGTCCTTGGATGGGAGACCGCCTGGGAATACCAGGTGTCGTAGGCTTTTGTTTTTTGTCTGGGGCGCTGTTAGTGCGTTGCAATTTTGGCGGTTGGCCATTTTGGGGTTCCGATTTTTTGTGTTTTTGGTTTTAGGAACGGCGGCGGCCAAGTTTGGTTCAAAACTGGCTAAAAGAAAGGTTACATCGCCTACGACCATACTACGTTGAATACACCGGTTCTCGTCCGATCACCGAAGTTAAGCAACGTCGGGCTTGGTTAGTACTTGGATGGGAGACCGCCTGGGAATACCAGGTGTCGTAGGCTTTTGTTTTTTGTCTGGGGGCGCTGTTAGTGCGTTGCAATTTTGGCGGTTGGCCATTTTGGGGTTCCGATTTTTGTGTTTTTGGTTTTTTGGAACGGCGGCGGCCAAGTTTGGTTCAAAACTGGCTAAAGAAAGGTTACATCGCCTACGACCATACTACGTTGAATACACCGGTTCTCGTCCGATCACCGAAGTTAAGCAACGTCGGGCTTGGTTAGTACTTGGATGGGAGACCGCCTGGGAATACCAGGTGTCGTAGGCTTTTGTTTTTGTCTGGGGGCGCTGTTAGTGCGTTGCAATTTTGGCGGTTGGCCATTTTGGGGTTCGATTTTTGTGTTTTTGGTTTTTTGGAACGGCGGCGGCCAAGTTTGGTTCAAAACTGGCTAAAGAAAGGTTACATCGCCTACGACCATACTACGTTGAATACACCGGTTCTCGTCCGATCACCGAAGTTAAGCAACGTCGGGCTTGGTTAGTACTTGGATGGGAGACCGCCTGGGAATACCAGGTGTCGTAGGCTTTTGTTTTTTGTCTGGGGGCGCTGTTAGTGCGTTGCAATTTTGGCGGTTGGCCATTTTGGGGTTCCGATTTTTGTGTTTTTGGTTTTTTGGAACGGCGGCGGCCAAGTTTGGTTCAAAACTGGCTAAAGAAAGGTTACATCGCCTACGACCATACTACGTTGAATACACCGGTTCTCGTCCGATCACCGAAGTTAAGCAACGTCGGGCTTGGTTAGTACTTGGATGGGAGACCGCCTGGGAATACCAGGTGTCGTAGGCTTTTTGTTTTTGTCTGGGGGCGCTGTTAGTGCGTTGCAATTTTGGCGGTTGGCCATTTTGGGGTTCCGATTTTTGTGTTTTTGGTTTTTGGAACGGCGGCGGCCAAGTTTGGTTCAAAACTGGCTAAAAGAAAGGTTACATCGCCTACGACCATACTACGTTGAATACACCGGTTCTCGTCCGATCACCGAAGTTAAGCAACGTCGGGCTTGGTTAGTACTTGGATGGGAGACCGCCTGGGAATACCAGGTGTCGTAGGCTTTTGTTTTTGTCTGGGGGCGCTGTTAGTGCGTTGCAATTTTGGCGGTTGGCCATTTTGGGGTTCCGATTTTTGTGTTTTTGGTTTTTTGGAACGGCGGCGGCCAAGTTTGGTTCAAAACTGGCTAAAGAAAGGTTACATCGCCTACGACCATACTACGTTGAATACACCGGTTCTCGTCCGATCACCGAAGTTAAGCAACGTCGGGCTTGGTTAGTACTTGGATGGGAGACCGCCTGGGAATACCAGGTGTCGTAGGCTTTTGTTTTTTGTCTGGGGGCGCTGTTAGTGCGTTGCAATTTTGGCGGTTGGCCATTTTGGGGTTCCGATTTTTGTGTTTTTGGTTTTTGGAACGGCGGCGGCCAAGTTTGGTTCAAAACTGGCTAATAGAAAGGTTACATCGCCTACGACCCTACTACGTTGAATACACCGGTTCTCGTCCGATCACCGAAGTTAAGCAACGTCGGGGTTGTTTAGTACTTGGATGGGAGACCGCCTGGGAATACCAGGTGTCGTAGGCTTTTGTTTTTTGTCTGGGGGCGCTGTTAGTGCGTTGCAATTTTGGCGGTTGGCCATTTTGGGGTTCCGATTTTTGTGTTTTTGGTTTTTTGGAACGGCGGCGGCCAAGTTTGGTTCAAAACTGGCTAAAGAAAGGTTACATCGCCTACGACCATACTACGTTGAATACACCGGTTCTCGTCCGATCACCGAAGTTAAGCAACGTCGGGCTTGGTTAGTACTTGGATGGGAGACCGCCTGGGAATACCAGGTGTCGTAGGCTTTTGTTTTTGTCTGGGGGCGCTGTTAGTGCGTTGCAATTTTGGCGGTTGGCCATTTTGGGGTTCCGATTTTTGTGTTTTTGGTTTTTGGAACGGCGGCGGCCAAGTTTGGTTCAAAACTGGCTAAAGAAAGGTTACATCGCCTACGACCATACTACGTTGAATACACCGGTTCTCGTCCGATCACCGAAGTTAAGCAACGTCGGGCTTGGTTAGTACTTGGATGGGAGACCGCCTGGGAATACCAGGTGTCGTAGGCTTTTGTTTTTGTCTGGGGGCGCTGTTAGTGCGTTGCAATTTTGGCGGTTGGCCATTTTGGGGTTCCGATTTTTGTGTTTTTGGTTTTTGGAACGGCGGCCAAGTTTGGTTCAAAACTGGCTAAAGAAAGGTTACATCGCCTACGACCATACTACGTTGAATACACCGGTTCTCGTCCGATCACCGAAGTTAAGCAACGTCGGGCTTGGTTAGTACTTGGATGGGAGACCGCCTGGGAATACCAGGTGTCGTAGGCTTTTGTTTTTTGTCTGGGGGCGCTGTTAGTGCGTTGCAATTTTGGCGGTTGGCCATTTTGGGGTTCCGATTTTTGTGTTTTTGGTTTTTTGGAACGGCGGCGGCCAAGTTTGGTTCAAAACTGGCTAAAAGAAAGGTTACATCGCCTACGACCATACTACGTTGAATACACCGGTTCTCGTCCGATCACCGAAGTTAAGCAACGTCGGGCTTGGTTAGTACTTGGATGGGAGACCGCCTGGGAATACCAGGGGTCGTAGGCTTTTGTTTTTGTCTGGGGGCGCTGTTAGTGCGTTGCAATTTTGGCGGTTGGCCATTTTGGGGTTCCGATTTTTTGTGTTTTTGGTTTTTGGAACGGCGGCGGCCAAGTTTGGTTCAAAACTGGCTAAAGAAAGGTTACATCGCCTACGACCATACTACGTTGAATACACCGGTTCTCGTCCGATCACCGAAGTTAAGCAACGTCAGGCCTGGTTAGCGCCGGGTTGGGAGACCGCGTAGGTATAGCAGGTGGCGGTGGCTTTTTAATAAATTGTCTGGGGGCGCTGTTAGTGCGTTGCAATTTTGGCGGTTGGCCATTTTGGGGTTCCGATTTTTGTGTTTTTGGTTTTTGGAACGGCGGCGGCCAAGTTTGGTTCAAAACTGGCTAAAGAAAGGTTACATCGCCTACGACCATACTACGTTGAATACACCGGTTCTCGTCCGATCACCGAAGTTAAGCAACGTCGGGCTTGGTTAGTACTTGGATGGGAGACCGCCTGGGAATACCAGGTGTCGTAGGCTTTTGTTTTTTGTCTGGGGGCGCTGTTAGTGCGTTGCAATTTTGGCGGTTGGCCATTTTGGGGTTCCGATTTTTGTGTTTTTTGGTTTTATTGGAACGGCGGCGGCCAAGTTTGGTTCAAAACTGGCTAAAAGAAAGGTTACATCGCCTACGACCATACTACGTTGAATACACCGGTTCTCGTCCGATCACCGAAGTTAAGCAACGTCGGGCTTGGTTAGTACTTGGATGGGAGACCGCCTGGGAATACCAGGTGTCGTAGGCTTTGTTTTTTGTCTGGGGGCGCTGTTAGTGCGTTGCAATTTTGGCGGTTGGCCATTTTGGGGTTCCGATTTTTGTGTTTTTTGGTTTTTGGAACGGCGGCGGCCAAGTTTGGTTCAAAACTGGCTAAAGAAAGGTTACATCGCCTACGACCATACTACGTTGAATACACCGGTTCTCGTCCGATCACCGAAGTTAAGCAACGTCGGGCTTGGTTAGTACATGGATGGGAGACCGCCTGGGAATACCAGGTGTCGTAGGCTTTTGTTTTTGTCTGGGGGCGCTGTTAGTGCGTTGCAATTTTGGCGGTTGGCCATTTTGGGGTTCCGATTTTTGTGTTTTTGGTTTTTTGGAACGGCGGCGGCCAAGTTTGGTTCAAAACTGGCTAAAAGAAAGGTTACATCGCCTACGACCATACTACGTTGAATACACCGGTTCTCGTCCGATCACCGAAGTTAAGCAACGTCGGGCTTGGTTAGTACTTGGATGGGAGACCGCCTGGGAATACCAGGTGTCGTAGGCTTTGTTTTTTGTCTGGGGGCGCTGTTAGTGCGTTGCAATTTTGGCGGTTGGCCATTTTGGGGTTCCGATTTTTGTGTTTTTGGTTTTTTGGAACGGCGGCGGCCAAGTTTGGTTCAAAACTGGCTAAAGAAAGGTTACATCGCCTACGACCATACTACGTTGAATACACCGGTTCTCGTCCGATCACCGAAGTTAAGCAACGTCGGGCTTCGTTAGTACTTGGATGGGAGACCGCCTGGGAATACCAGGTGTCGTCGGCTTTTGTTTTTGTCTGGGGGCGCTGTTAGTGCGTTGCAATTTTGGCGGTTGGCCATTTTGGGGTTCCGATTTTTGTGTTTTTGGTTTTTTGGAACGGCGGCGGCCAAGTTTGGTTCAAAACTGGCTAAAGAAAGGTTACATCGCCTACGACCATACTACGTTGAATACACCGGTTCTCGTCCGATCACCGAAGTTAAGCAACGTCGGGCTTGGTTAGTACTTGGATGGGAGACCGCCTGGGAATACCAGGTGTCGTAGGCTTTTTGTTTTTGTCTGGGGGCGCTGTTAGTGCGTTGCAATTTTGGCGGTTGGCCATTTTGGGGTTCCGATTTTTGTGTTTTTGGGTTTTTGGAACGGCGGCGGCCAAGTTTGGTTCAAAACTGGCTAAAAGAAAGGTTACATCGCCTACGACCATACTACGTTGAATACACCGGTTCTCGTCCGATCACCGAAGTTAAGCAACGTCGGGCTTGGTTAGTACTTGGATGGGAGACCGCCTGGGAATACCAGGTGTCGTAGGCTTTATGTGTATTTGTCAGGGGGGGATGTTAGTGAGTTGCAATTTTGGCGGTTGGCCATTTTGGGGTTCCGATTTTTTGTGTTTTTGGTTTTTGGAACGGCGGCGGCCAAGTTTGGTTCAAAACTGGCTAAAGAAAGGTTACATCGCCTACGACCATACTACGTTGAATACACCGGTTCTCGTCCGATCACCGAAGTTAAGCAACGTCGGGCTTGGTTAGTACTTGGATGGGAGACCGCATGGGAATACCAGGTGTCGTAGGCTTTTGTTTTTGTCTGGGGGCGCTTTTAGTGCGTTGCAATTTTGGGGGTTTGCCATTTTCGGGTTCCGATTTTTGTGTTTTTGGGTTTTGGAACGGCGGCGGCCAAGTTTGGTTCAAAACTGGCTAAAGAAAGGTTACATCGCCTACGACCATACTACGTTGAATACACCGGTTCTCGTCCGATCACCGAAGTTAAGCAACGTCGGGCTTGGTTAGTACTTGGATGGGAGACCGCCTGGGAATACCAGGTGTCGTAGGCTTTTTGTTTTTGTCTGGGGGCGCTGTTAGTGCGTTGCAATTTTGGCGGTTGGCCATTTTGGGGTTCCGATTTTTGTGTTTTTGGTTTTTTGGAACGGCGGCGGCCAAGTTTGGTTCAAAACTGGCTAAAGAAAGGTTACATCGCCTACGACCATACTACGTTGAATACACCGGTTCTCGTCCGATCACCGAAGTTAATCAAAGTCCGTCGTGGTGAGTACTTGGATGGTATACCGCGTGGTAATACCAGTTGTCGTAGGCTTTTTTTTTTGTTTTCTGGGGGCGCTGTTAGTGCGTTGCAATTTTGGCGTTTGGCCATTTTGGGGTTCCGATTTTTGTGTTTTTGGTTTTTGGAACGGCGGCGGCCAAGTTTGGTTCAAAACTGGCTAAAGAAAGGTTACATCGCCTACGACCATACTACGTTGAATACACCGGTTCTCGTCCGATCACCGAAGTTAAGCAACGTCGGGCTTGGTTAGTACTTGGATGGGAGACCGCCTGGGAATACCAGGTGTCGTAGGCTTTGTTTTTTGTCTGGGGGCGCTGTTAGTGCGTTGCAATTTTGGCGGTTGGCCATTTTGGGGTTCCGATTTTTTGTGTTTTTGGTTTTGGAACGGCGGCGGCCAAGTTTGGTTCAAAACTGGCTAAAGAAAGGTTACATCGCCTACGACCATACTACGTTGAATACACCGGTTCTCGTCCGATCACCGAAGTTAAGCAACGTCGGGCTTGGTTAGTACTTGGATGGGAGACCGCCTGGGAATACCAGGTGTCGTAGGCTTTTGTTTTTGTCTGGGGCGCTGTTAGTGCGTTGCAATTTTGGCGGTTGGCCATTTTGGGGTTCCGATTTTTTGTGTTTTTGGTTTTTTGGAACGGCGGCGGCCAAGTTTGGTTCAAAACTGGCTAAAGAAAGGTTACATCGCCTACGACCATACTACGTTGAATACACCGGTTCTCGTCCGATCACCGAAGTTAAGCAACGTCGGGCTTGGTTAGTACTTGGATGGGAGACCGCCTGGGAATACCAGGTGTCGTAGGCTTTGTTTTTTGTCTGGGGGCGCTGTTAGTGCGTTGCAATTTTGGCGGTTGGCCATTTTGGGGTTCCGATTTTTGTGTTTTTTTGGTTTTTTGGAACGGCGGCGGCCAAGTTTGGTTCAAAACTGGCTAAAGAAAGGTTACATCGCCTACGACCATACTACGTTGAATACACCGTGGCTCGTCCGATCACCTGAGTTGAGCAACGTCGGGCTTGGTTAGTACTTGGATGGAATACCGCCTGGGAATACCAGGTGTCGTAGGCTTTTGTTTTTGTCTGGGGGCGCTGTTAGTGCGTTGCAATTTTGGCGGTTGGCCATTTTGGGGTTCCGATTTTTGTGTTTTTGGGTTTTTGGAACGGCGGCGGCCAAGTTTGGTTCAAAACTGGCTAAAGAAAGGTTACATCGCCTACGACCATACTACGTTGAATACACCGGTACTCGTCCGATCACCGAAGTTAAGCAACGTCGGGCTTGGTTAGTACTTGGATGGGAGACCGCCTGGGAATACCAGGTGTCGTAGGCTTTTGTTTTTGTCTGGGGGCGCTGTTAGTGCGTTGCAATTTTGGCGGTTGGCCATTTTGGGGTTCCGATTTTTGTGTTTTTGGTTTTTTGGACCGGCGGCGGCCAAGTTTGGTTCAAAACTGGCTAAAAGAAAGGTTACATCGCCTACGACCATACTACGTTGAATACACCGGTTCTCGTCCGATCACCGAAGTTAAGCAACGTCGGGCTTGGTTAGTACTTGGATGGGAGACCGCCTGGGAATACCAGGTGTCGGGGGAAGTGTGTAGATTTGGCTGGGGGCGCTGTCAGTGCGTTGCAATTTTGGCGGTTGGCCATTTTGGGGTTCCGATTTTTTGTGTTTTTGGTTTTTGGAACGGCGGCGGCCAAGTTTGGTTCAAAACTGGCTAAAAGAAAGGTTACATCGCCTACGACCATACTACGTTGAATACACCGGTTCTCGTCCGATCACCGAAGTTAAGCAACGTCGGGCTTGGTTAGTACTTGGATGGGAGACCGCCTGGGAATACCAGGTGTCGTAGGCTTTTGGATTTTTTGTCTGGGGGCGCTGTTAGTGCGTTGCAATTTTGGCGGTTGGCCATTTTGGGGTTCCGATTTTTTGTGTTTTGGTTTTTTGGAACGGCGGCGGCCAAGTTTGGTTCAAAACTGGCTAAAGAAAGGTTACATCGCCTACGACCATACTACGTTGAATACACCGGTTCTCGTCCGATCACCGAAGTTAAGCAACGTCGGGCTTGGTTAGTACTTGGATGGGAGACCGCCTGGGAATACCAGGTGTCGTAGGCTTTTGTTTTTGTCTGGGGGCGCTGTTAGTGCGTTGCAATTTTGGCGGTTGGCCATTTTGGGGTTCCGATTTTTGTGTTTTTGGTTTTTGGAACGGCGGCGGCCAAGTTTGGTTCAAAACTGGCTAAAGAAAGGTTACATCGGCTACGACCATACTACGTTGAATACACCGGTTCTCGTCCGATCACCGAAGTTAAGCAACGTCCGGCTTGGTTAGTACTTGGATGGGAGACCGCCTGGGAATACCAGGTGTCGTAGGCTTTTGTTTTTGTCTGGGGGCGCTGTTAGTGCGTTGCAATTTTGGCGGTTGGCCATTTTGGGGTTCCGATTTTTGTGTTTTTGGTTTTTGGAACGGCGGCGGCCAAGTTTGGTTCAAAACTGGCTAAAGAAAGGTTACATCGCCTACGACCATACTACGTTGAATACACCGGTTCTCGTCCGATCACCGAAGTTAAGCAACGTCGGGCTTGGTTAGTACTTGGATGGGAGACCGCCTGGGAATACCAGGTGTCGTAGGCTTTTGTTTTTGTCTGGGGGCGCTGTTAGTGCGTTGCAATTTTGGCGGTTGGCCATTTTGGGGTTCCGATTTTTGTGTTTTTGGTTTTTGGAACGGCGGCGGCCAAGTTTGGTTCAAAACTGGCTAAAGAAAGGTTACATCGCCTACGACCATACTACGTTGAATACACCGGTTCTCGTCCGATCACCGAAGTTAAGCAACGTCGGGCTTGGTTAGTACTTGGATGGGAGACCGCCTGGGAATACCAGGTGTCGTAGGCTTTGTTTTTTGTCTGGGGGCGCTGTTAGTGCGTTGCAATTTTGGCGGTTGGCCATTTTGGGGTTCCGATTTTTTGTGTTTTGGTTTTTGGAACGGCGGCGGCCAAGTTTGGTTCAAAACTGGCTAAAGAAAGGTTACATCGCCTACGACCATACTACGTTGAATACACCGGTTCTCGTCCGATCACCGAAGTTAAGCAACGTCGGGCTTGGTTAGTACTTGGACGGGAGACCCCCTGGGAATACCAGGTGTCGTAGGCTTTTGTTTTTTGTCTGGGGGCGCTGTTAGTGCGTTGCAATTTTGGCGGTTGGCCATTTTGGGGTTCCGATTTTTGTGTTTTTGGTTTTTGGAACGGCGGCGGCCAAGTTTGGTTCAAAACTGGCTAAAAGAAAGGTTACATCGCCTACGACCATACTACGTTGAATACACCGGTTCTCGTCCGATCACCGAAGTTAAGCAACGTCGGGCTTGGTTGGTACTTGGATGGGAGACCGCCTGGGAATACCAGGGGTCGTAGGCTTTTGTTTTTGTCTGGGGGCGCTGTTAGTGCGTTGCAATTTTGGCGGTTGGCCATTTTGGGGTTCCGATTTTTTGTGTTTTTGGTTTTTGGAACGGCGGCGGCCAAGTTTGGTTCAAAACTGGCTAAAGAAAGGTTACATCGCCTACGACCATACTACGTTGAATACACCTTTTCTCGTCCGATCACCGAAGTTAAGCAACGTCGGGCTTGGTTAGTACTTGGATGTTAGACCTCCTGTGAATACCATGTGTCGTAGGCTTTTTGTTTTTGTCTGGGGGCGCTGTTAGTGCGTTGCAATTTTGGCGGTTGGCCATTTTGGGGTTCCGATTTTTTGTGTTTTTGGTTTTTGGAACGGCGGCGGCCAAGTTTGGTTCAAAACTGGCTAAAGAAAGGTTACATCGCCTACGACCATACTACGTTGAATACACCGGTTCTCGTCCGATCACCGAAGTTAAGCAACGTCGGGCTTGGTTAGTACTTGGATGGGAGACCGCCTGGGAATACCAGGTGTCGTAGGCTTTTGTTTTTGTCTGGGGGCGCTGTTAGTGCGTTGCAATTTTGGCGGTTGGCCATTTTGGGGTTCCGATTTTTGTGTTTTTGGTTTTTTGGAACGGCGGCGGCCAAGTTTGGTTCAAAACTGGCTAAAAGAAAGGTTACATCGCCTACGACCATACTACGTTGAATACACCGGTTCTCGTCCGATCACCGAAGTTAAGCAACGTCGGGCTTGGTTAGTACTTGGATGGGAGACCGCCTGGGAATACCAGGTGTCGTAGGCTTTTGTTTTTGTATGGGGGCGCTGTTAGTGCGTTGCAATTTTGGCGGTTGGCCATTTTGGGGTTCCGATTTTTTGTGTTTTTGGTTTTTGGAACGGCGGCGGCCAAGTTTGGTTCAAAACTGGCTAAAAGAAAGGTTACATCGCCTACGACCATACTACGTTGAATACACCGGTTCTCGTCCGATCACCGAAGTTAAGCAACGTCGGGCTTGGTTAGTACTTGGATGGGAGACCGCCTGGGAATACCAGGTGTCGTAGGCTTTTGTTTTTTGTCTGGGGGCGCTGTTAGTGCGTTGCAATTTTGGCGGTTGGCCATTTTGGGGTTCCGATTTTTGTGTTTTTGGTTTTTGGAACGGCGGCGGCCAAGTTTGGTTCAAAACTGGCTAAAGAAAGGTTACATAGCCTACGAACCTACTACGTTGAATACACCGGTTCTCGTCCGATCACCGAAGTTAAGCAACGTCGGGCTTGGTTAGTACTTGGATGGGAGTCCGCCTGGGAATACCAGGTGACGTAGGCATTTTGAATGTTTGTCTGGGGGCGCTGTTAGTACGTTGCAATTTTGGCGGTTGGCCATTTTGGGGTTCCGATTTTTGTGTTTTTGGTTTTTTGGAACGGGGGCGCCCAAGTTTGGTTGAAAACCAGCTAAAAGAAAGCATACGTCGCCTACGAACCTACTCCGTTGAATACACCGGTTCTCGCCCGATCACCGAAGTTAAGCAACGTCGGGCTTGGCTAGTACGTGGATGGGATACCGCCTGGGAATACCAGGTGTCGTAGGCTTTTGTTTTTGTCTGGGGGCGCTGTTAGTGCGTTGCAATTTTGGCGGTTGGCCATTTTGGGGTTCCGATTTTTGTGTTTTTGGTTTTTGGAACGGCGGCGGCCAAGTTTGGTTCAAAACTGGCTAAAAGAAAGGTTACATCGCCTACGACCATACTACGTTGAATACACCGGTTCTCGTCCGATCACCGAAGTTAAGCAACGTCGGGCTTGGTTAGTACTTGGATGGGAGACCGCCTGGGAATACCAGGTGTCGTAGGCTTTTGTTTTTGTCTGGGGGCGCTGTTAGTGCGTTGCAATTTTGGCGGTTGGCCATTTTGGGGTTCCGATTTTTGTGTTTTTGGTTTTTGGAACGGCGGCGGCCAAGTTTGGTTCAAAACTGGCTAAAGAAAGGTTACATCGCCTACGACCATACTACGTTGAATACACCGGTTCTCGTCCGATCACCGAAGTTAAGCAACGTCGGGCTTGGTTAGTACTTGGATGGCAGACCGCTTGGGAATACCAGGTGTCGTAGGCTTTTGTTTTTGTCTGGGGGCGCTGTTAGTGCGTTGCAATTTTGGCGGTTGGCCATTTTGGGGTTCCGATTTTTTTGTGTTTTTGGTTTTTGGAACGGCGGCGGCCAAGTTTGGTTCAAAACTGGCTAAAGAAAGGTTACATCGCCTACGACCATACTACGTTGAATACACCGGTTCTCGTCCGATCACCGAAGTTAAGCAACGTCGGGCTTGGTTAGTACTTGGATGGGAGACCGCCTGGGAATACCAGGTGTCGTAGGCTTTGTTTTTGTCTGGGGGCGCTGTTAGTGCGTTGCAATTTTGGCGGTTGGCCATTTTGGGGTTCCGATTTTTGTGTTTTTGGTTTTTGGAACGGCGGCGGCCAAGTTTGGTTCAAAACTGGCTAAAGAAAGGTTACATTGCCTACGAGCATACTACGTTGAATACACCGGTTCTCGTCCGATCACCGAAGTTAAGCAACGTCGGGCTTGGTTAGTACTTGGATGGGAGACCGCCTGGGAATACCAGGTGTCGTGGGCTTTTTGTTTTTGAGTCTGGGAGCGCAGGTAGGACGTTCCAATTTTAGCTGTTGGCCATTGTGGTGTTCCGATTTTTTGTGTTTTTGGTTTTTTGGAACGGCGGCGGCCAAGTTTGGTTCAAAACTGGCTAAAGAAAGGTTACATCGCCTACGACCATACTACGTTGAATACACCGGTTCTCGTCCGATCACCGAAGTTAAGCAACGTCGGGCTTGGTTAGTACTTGGATGGGAGACCGCCTGGGAATACCAGGTGTCGTAGGCTTTTTGTTTTTTTGTTTGGGGGCGCTGTTAGTGCGTTGCAATTTTGGCGGTTGGCCATTTGGGGTTTCCGATTTTTTTTTGTTTTTTGGTTTTTTTGGAACGGCGGCGGCCAAGTTTGGTTCAAAACTGGCTAAAAGAAAGGTTACATCGCCTACGACCATACTACGTTGAATACACCGGTTCTCGTCCGATCACCGAAGTTAAGCAACGTCGGGCTTGGTTAGTACTTGGATGGGAGACCGCCTGGGAATACCAGGTGTCGTAGGCTTTTGTTTTTGTCTGGGGGCGCTGTTAGTGCGTTGCAATTTTGGCGGTTGGCCATTTTGGGGTTCCGACAGTTTTTTGTTTTTGGTTTTTTCGGAACGGCGGCGGCCAAGTTTGGTTCAAAACTGGCTAAAAGAAAGGTTACATCGCCTACGACCATACTACGTTGAATACACCGGTTCTCGTCCGATCACCGAAGTTAAGCAACGTCGGGCTTGGTTAGTACTTGGATGGGAGACCGCCTGGGAATACCAGGTGTCGTAGGCTTTTGTTTTTGTCTGGGGGCGCTATTAGGGCGATGCAATTATGGCGGTTGGCCATGTTGGGGTTCCGAGTTGTGTGTTTGTTTTAGATTGTTTGGAACGGCGGCGGCCAAGTTTGGTTCAAAACTGGCTAAAAGAAAGGTTACATCGCCTACGACCATACTACGTTGAATACACCGGTTCTCGTCCGATCACCGAAGTTAAGCAACGTCGGGCTTGGTTAGTACTTGGATGGGAGACCGCCTGGGAATACCAGGTGTCGTAGGCTTTTGTTTTTGTCTGGGGGCGCTGTTAGTGCGTTGCAATTTTGGCGGTTGGCCATTTTGGGGTTCCGATTTTTGTGTTTTTGGTTTTTTGGAACGGCGGCGGCCAAGTTTGGTTCAAAACTGGCTAAAGAAAGGTTACATCGCCTACGACCATACTACGTTGAATACACCGGTTCTCGTCCGATCACCGAAGTTAAGCAACGTCGGGCTTGGTTAGTACTTGGATGGGAGACCGCCTGGGAATACCAGGTGTCGTAGGCTTTTGTTTTTTGTCTGGGGGCGCTGTTAGTGCGTTGCAATTTTGGCGGTTGGCCATTTTGGGGTTCCGATTTTTGTGTTTTTGGGTTTTGGAACGGCGGCGGCCAAGTTTGGTTCAAAACTGGCTAAAAGAAAGGTTACATCGCCTACGACCATACTACGTTGAATACACCGGTTCTCGTCCGATCACCGAAGTTAAGCAACGTCGGGCTTGGTTAGTACTTGGATGGGAGACCGCCTGGGAATACCAGGTGTCGTAGGCTTTTGTTTTTGTCTGGGGGCGCTGTTAGTGCGTTGCAATTTTGGCGGTTGGCCATTTTGGGGTTCCGATTTTTTGTGTTTTTGGTTTTTTGGAACGGCGGCGGCCAAGTTTGGTTCAAAACTGGCTAAAAGAAAGGTTACATCGCCTACGACCATACTACGTTGAATACACCGGTTCTCGTCCGATCACCGAAGTTAAGCAACGTCGGGCTTGGTTAGTACTTGGATGGGAGACCGCCTGGGAATACCAGGTGTCGTAGGCTTTTTGTTTTTGTCTGGGGGCGCTGTTAGTGCGTTGCAATTTTGGCGGTTGGCCATTTTGGGGTTCCGATTTTTGTGTTTTTGGTTTTTTGGAACGGCGGCGGCCAAGTTTGGTTCAAAACTGGCTAAAAGAAAGGTTACATCGCCTACGACCATACTACGTTGAATACACCGGTTCTCGTCCGATCACCGAAGTTAAGCAACGTCGGGCTTGGTTAGTACTTGGATGGGAGACCGCCTGGGAATACCAGGTGTCGTAGGCTTTGTTTTTTGTCTGGGGGCGCTGTTAGTGCGTTGCAATTTTGGCGGTTGGCCATTTTGGGGTTCCGATTTTTTGTGTTTTTGGTTTTTGGAACGGCGGCGGCCAAGTTTGGTTCAAAACTGGCTAAAGAAAGGTTACATCGCCTACGACCATACTGCGTTGAATCCCCCCGTTCTCGTCCGATCACCGAAGTTAAGCAACGTCGGGCTTGGTTAGTACTTGGATGGGAGACCGCCTGGGAATACCAGGTGTCGTAGGCTTTTTGTTTTTGTCTGGGGGCTCTGTTAGTTCGTTGCAATTTTGGCGGTTGGCCATTTTGGGGTTCCGATATTTTTGTGTTTTTGGGTTTTTTGGAACGGCGGCGGCCAAGTTTGGTTCAAAACTGGCTAAAAGAAAGGTTACATCGCCTACGACCATACTACGTTGAATACACCGGTTCTCGTCCGATCACCGAAGTTAAGCAACGTCGGGCTTGGTTAGTACTTGGATGGGAGACCGCCTGGGAATACCAGGTGTCGTAGGCTTGTTGAGTTTTTGGCGGGCGGCGCTGTTAGTGCGTAGCAATTTTGTCGGTTGGCCATTTTGGGGTTCCGATTTTTGTGTTTTTGGTTTTTTGGAACGGCGGCGGCCAAGTTTGGTTCAAAACTGGCTAAAGAAAGGTTACATCGCCTACGACCATACTACGTTGAATACACCGGTTCTCGTACGATCACCTAAGTTAAGCAACGTCGGGCTTGGTTAGTACTTGGATGGGAGACCGCCTGGGAATACCAGGTGTCGTAGGCTTTTGTTTTTGTCTGGGGGCGCTGTTAGTGCGATGCAATTTTGGAGGTTGGCCATTTTGGGGTTCCGATTTTTTTGTGTTTTTTGGGGTTTTTTGGAACGGCGGCGGCCAAGTGTGGTTCAAAACTGGCTAAAACAAAGGTTACAACGCCTACGACCATACTACGTTGAATACACCGGTTCTCGTCCGATCACCGAAGTTAAGCAACGTCGGGCTTGGTTAGTACTTGGATGGGAGACCGCCTGGGAATACCAGGTGTCGTAGGCTTTTTGTTTTTGTCTGGGGGCGCTGTTAGTGCGTTGCAATTTTGGCGGTTGGCCATTTTGGGGTTCCGATTTTTGTGTTTTTGGTTTTTGGAACGGCGGCGGCCAAGTTTGGTTCAAAACTGGCTAAAGAAAGGTTACATCGCCTACGACCATACTACGTTGAATACACCGGTTCTCGTCCGATCACCGAAGTTAAGCAACGTCGGGCTTGGTTAGTACTTGGATGGGAGACCGCCTGGGAATACCAGGTGTCGTAGGCTTTTTGTTTTTTTTATCTGGGGGTGCTGTTAGTGCGTTGCAATTTTGGCGGTTGGCCATTTTGGGGTTCCGATTTTTTTTTGTTTTTTTGGTTTTTTCGGAACGGCGGCGGCCAAGTTTGGTTCAAAACTGGCTAAAAGAAAGGTTACATCGCCTACGACCATACTACGTTGAATACACCGGTTCTCGTCCGATCACCGAAGTTAAGCAACGTCGGGCTTGGTTAGTACTTGGATGGGAGACCGCCTGGGAATACCAGGTGTCGTAGGCTTTTTGTTTTTTTGTCTGGGGGCGCTGTTAGTGCGTTGCAATTTTGGCGGTTGGCCATTTTGGGGTTCCGATTTTTTGTGTTTTTGGTTTTTGGAACGGCGGCGGCCAAGTTTGGTTCAAAACTGGCTAAAGAAAGGTTACATCGCCTACGACCATACTACGTTGAATACACCGGTTCTCGTCCGATCACCGAAGTTAAGCAACGTCGGGCTTGCTTAGTACTTGGATGGGAGACCGACTGGGAATACCAGGTGGCGTAGGCTTTTGTTTTTGTCTGGGGGCGCTGTTAGTGCGTTGCAATTTTGGCGGTTGGCCATTTTGGGGTTCCGATTTTTGTGTTTTTGGTTTTTGGAACGGCGGCGGCCAAGTTTGGTTCAAAACTGGCTAAAAGAAAGGTTACATCGCCTACGACCATACTACGTTGAATACACCGGTTCTCGTCCGATCACCGAAGTTAAGCAACGTCGGGCTTGGTTAGTACTTGGATGGGAGACCGCCTGGGAATACCAGGTGTCGTAGGCTTTTGTTTTTGTCTGGGGGCGCTGTTAGTGCGTTGCAATTTTGGCGGTTGGCCATTTTGGGGTTCCGATTTTTGTGTTTTTTGTTTTTTGGAACGGCGGCGGCCAAGTTTGGTTCAAAACTGGCTAAAGAAAGGTTACATCGCCTACGACCGTACTACGTTGAATACACCGGTTCTCGTCCGATCACCGAAGTTAAGCAACGTCGGGCTTGGTTAGTACTTGGATGGGAGACCGCCTGGGAATACCAGGTGTCGTAGGCTTTTGTTTTTGTCTGGGGGCGCTGTTAGTGCGTTGCAATTTTGGCGGTTGGCCATCTTGGGGTTCCGATTTTTGTGTTTTTGGGTTTTGGAACGGCGGCGGCCAAGTTTGGTTCAAAACTGGCTAAAGAAAGGTTACATCGCCTACGACCATACTACGTTGAATACACCGGTTCTTGTTCGATCACCGAAGTTAAGCAACGTCGGGCCTGGTGAGTACTTGGATGGGAGACCGCCTGGGAATACCAGGTGTCGTAGGCTTTTGTTTTTTGTCTGGGGGCGCTGTTAGTGCGTTGCAATTTTGGCGGTTGGCCATTTTGGGGTTCCGATTTTTGTGTTTTTGGGTTTTTGGAACGGCGGCGGCCAAGTTTGGTTCAAAACTGGCTAAAGAAAGGTTACATCGCCTACGACCATACTACGTTGAATACACCGGTTCTCGTCCGATCACCGAAGTTAAGCAACGTCGGGCTTGGTTAGTACTTGGATGGGAGACCGCCTGGGAATACCAGGTGTCGTAGGCTTTTGTTTTTTGTCTGGGGGCGCTGTTAGTGCGTTGCAATTTTGGCGGTTGGCCATTTTGGGGTTCCGATTTTTGTGTTTTTGGTTTTTGGAACGGCGGCGGCCAAGTTTGGTTCAAAACTGGCTAAAGAAAGGTTACATCGCCTACGACCATACTACGTTGAATACACCGGTTCTCGTCCGATCACCGAAGTTAAGCAACGTCGGGCTTGGTTAGTACTTGGATGGGAGACCGCCTGGGAATACCAGGTGTCGTAGGCTTTTGTTTTTGTCTGGGGGCGCTGTTAGTGCGTTGCAATTTTGGCGGTTGGCCATTTTGGGGTTCCGATTTTTTGTGTTTTTGGGTTTTTTGGAACGGCGGCGGCCAAGTTTGGTTCAAAACTGGCTAAAGAAAGGTTACATCGCCTACGACCATACTACGTTGAATACACCGGTTCTCGTCCGATCACCGAAGTTAAGCAACGACGGGCTTGGTTAGTACTTGGATGGGAGACCGCCTGGGAATACCAGGTGTCGTAGGCTTTTGTTTTTGTCTGGGGGCGCTGTTAGTGCGTTGCAATTTTGGCGGTTGGCCATTTTGGGGTTCCGATTTTTTGTGTTTTTGGGTTTTTGGAACGGCGGCGGCCAAGTTTGGTTCAAAACTGGCTAAAAGAAAGGTTACATCGCCTACGACCATACTACGTTGAATACACCGGTTCTCGTCCGATCACCGAAGTTAAGCAACGTCGGGCTTGGTTAGTACTTGGATGGGAGACCGCCTGGGAATACCAGATGTCGTAGGCTTTTTGTTTTTTTGTCTGGGGGCGCTGTTAGTGCGTTGCAATTTTGGCGGTTGGCCATTTTGGGGTTCCGATTTTTGTGTTTTTTGGGTTTTTGGAACGGCGGCGGCCAAGTTTGGTTCAAAACTGGCTAAAAGAAAGGTTACATCGCCTACGACCATACTACGTTGAATACACCGGTTCTCGTCCGATCACCGAAGTTAAGCAACGTCGGGCTTGGTTAGTACTTGGATGGGAGACCGCCTGGGAATACCAGGTGTCGTAGGCTTTTGTTTTTTGTCTGGGGGCGCTGTTAGTGCGTTGCAATTTTGGCGGTTGGCCATTTTGGGGTTCCGATTTTTTGTGTTTTTGGTTTTTTGGAACGGCGGCGGCCAAGTTTGGTTCAAAACTGGCTAAAGAAAGGTTACATCGCCTACGACCATACTACGTTGAATACACCGGTTCTCGTACGATCACCGAAGTTAAGCAACGTCGGGCTTGGTTAGTACTTGGATGGGAGACCGCCTGGGAATACCAGGTGTCGTAGGCTTGTTGTTTTTTTGTCTGGGGGCGCTGTTAGTGCGATGCAATTTTGGCTTTTCGCCATTTTGGTGTTCCGATTTTATTGTGTTTTTTGGTTTTTGGGGAACGGCGTCGGCCCCGTTTGGTTCAAAACTGTCTAAAGAAAGGTTACATCGCCTACGACCATACTACGTTGAATACACCGGTTCTCGTCCGATCACCGAAGTTAAGCAACGTCGGGCTTGGTTAGTACTTGGATGGGAGACCGCCTGGGAATACCAGGTGTCGTAGGCTTTTGTTTTTTGTCTGGGGGCGCTGTTAGTGCGTTGCAATTTTGGCGGTTGGCCATTTTGGGGTTCCGATTTTTGTGTTTTTGGGTTTTGGAACGGCGGCGGCCAAGTTTGGTTCAAAACTGGCTAAAAGAAAGGTTACATCGCCTACGACCATACTACGTTGAATACACCGGTTCTCGTCCGATCACCGAAGTTAAGCAACGTCGGGCTTGGTTAGTACTTGGATGGGAGACCGCCTGGGAATACCAGGTGTCGTAGGCTTTTTGTTTTTTGTCTGGGGGCGCTGTTAGTGCGTTGCAATTTTGGCGGTTGGCCATTTTGGGGTTCCGATTTTTGTTTTTTTTGGGTTTTTGGAACGGCGGCGGCCAAGTTTGGTTCAAAACTGGCTAAAGAACGGTTAGATCGCCTACGAATCTACTACGTTGAATACACCGGTTCTCGTCCGATCACCGAAGTTAAGCAACGTCGGGCTTGGTTAGTACTTGGATGGGAGACCGCCTGGGAATACCAGGTGTCGTAGGCTTTTGTTTTTGTCTGGGGCGCTGTTAGTGCGTTGCAATTTTGGCGGTTGGCCATTTTGGGGTTCCGATTTTTGTGTTTTTTGGTTTTTTGGAACGGCGGCGGCCAAGTTTGGTTCAAAACTGGCTAAAGAAAGGTTACATCGCCTACGACCATACTACGTTGAATACACCGGTTCTCGTCCGATCACCGAAGTTAAGCAACGTCGGGCTTGGTTAGTACTTGGATGGGAGACCGCCTGGGAATACCAGGTGTCGTAGGCTTTTGTTTTTTGTCTGGGGGCGCTGTTAGTGCGTTGCAATTTTGGCGGTTGGCCATTTTGGGGTTCTGATTTTTTGTGTTTTTGGTTTTTTGGAACGGCGGCGGCCAAGTTTGGTTCAAAACTGGCTAAAAGAAAGGTTACATCGCCTACGACCATACTACGTTGAATACACCGGTTCTCGTCCGATCACCGAAGTTAAGCAACGTCGGGCTTGGTTAGTACTTGGATGGGAGACCGCCTGGGAATACCAGGTGTCGTAGGCTTTTGTTTTTGTCTGGGGGCGCTGTTAGTGCGTTGCAATTTTGGCGGTTGGCCATTTTGGGGTTCCGATTTTTGTGTTTTTGGTTTTTTGGAACGGCGGCGGCCAAGTTTGGTTCAAAACTGGCTAAAGAAAGGTTACATCGCCTACGACCATACTACGTTGAATACACCGGTTCTCGTCCGATCACCGAAGTTAAGCAACGTCGGGCTTGGTTAGTACTTGGATGGGAGACCGCCTGGGAAATCCAGGTGTCGTAGGCTTTGTTTTTTGTCTGGGGGCGCTGTTAGTGCGTTGCAATTTTGGCGGTTGGCCATTTTGGGGTTCCGATTTTTGTGTTTTTGGTTTTGGGCACGGCGGCGGCCAAGTTTGGTTCAAAACTGGCTAAAAGAAAGGTTACATCGCCTACGACCATACTACGTTGAATACACCGGTTCTCGTCCGATCACCGAAGTTAAGCAACGTCGGGCTTGGTTAGTACTTGGATGGGAGACCGCCTGGGAATACCAGGTTTCGGAGGCTTTTTGGTTTTTTGTCTTTGGCCGCTGTTAGTGCGTTGCAATTTTGGCGGTTGGCCATTTTGGGGTTCCGATTTTTGTGTTTTTGGTTTTTGGAACGGCGGCGGCCAAGTTTGGTTCAAAACTGGCTAAAGAAAGGTTACATCGCCTACGACCATACTACGTTGAATACACCGGTTCTCGTCCGATCACCGAAGTTAAGCAACGTCGGGCTTGGTTAGTACTTGGATGGGAGACCGCCTGGGAATACCAGGTGTAGTAGGCTTTTGTTTTTGTCTGGGGGCGCTGTTAGTGCGTTGCAATTTTGGCGGTTGGCCATTTTGGGGTTCCGATTTTTGTGTTTTTGGTTTTTGGAACGGCGGCGGCCAAGTTTGGTTCAAAACTGGCTAAAAGAAAGGTTACATCGCCTACGACCATACTACGTTGAATACACCGGTTCTCGTCCGATCACCGAAGTTAAGCAACGTCGGGCTTGGTTAGTACTTGGATGGGAGACCGCCTGGGAATACCAGGTGTCGTAGACTTTTGTTTTTTTTTGTCTGGGGGCGCTGTTAGTGCGTTGCAATTTTGGCGGTTGGCCATTTTGGGGTTCCGATTTTTTGTGTTTTTGGTTTTTTGGAACGGCGGCGGCCAAGTTTGGTTCAAAACTGGCTAAAGAAAGGTTACATCGCCTACCCCCATACTAAGTTGAATACACCGGTTCTCGTCCGATCACCGAAGTTAAGCAACGTCGGGCTTGGTTAGTACTTGGATGGGAGACCGCCTGGGAATACCAGGTGTCGTAGGCTTTTGTTTTTGTCTGGGGCGCTGTTAGTGCGTTGCAATTTTGGCGGTTGGCCATTTTGGGGTTCTGATTTTTTTGTGTTTTGGTTTTTTGGAACGGCGGCGGCCAAGTTTGGTTCAAAACTGGCTAAAGAAAGGTTACATCGCCTACGACCATACTACGTTGAATACACCGGTTCTCGTCCGATCACCGAAGTTAAGCAACGTCGGGCTTGGTTAGTACTTGGATGGGAGACCGCCTGGGAATACCAGGTGTCGTAGGCTTTGTTTTTTGTCTGGGGCGCTGTTAGTGCGTTGCAATTTTGGCGGTTGGCCATTTTCGGGTTCTGGTTTTTCTGTTTTGGGTTTTGGAACGGCGGCGGCCAAGTTTGGTTCAAAACTGGCTAAAGAAAGGTTACATCGGCTACGACCATACTACGTTGAATACACCGGTTCTCGTCCGATCACCGAAGTTAAGCAACGTCGGGCTTGGTTAGTACTTGGATGGGAGACCGCCTGGGAATACCAGGTGTCGTAGGCTTTTTGTTTTTTTTTGTCTGGGGGCGCTGTTAGTGCGTTGCAATTTTGGCGGTTGGCCATTTTGGGGTTCTGACTTTTGTGTTTTTGGTTTTTGGAACGGTGGCGGCCAAGTTTGGTTCAAAACTGGCTAAAAGAAAGGTTACATCGCCTACGACCATACTACGTTGAATACACCGGTTCTCGTCCGATCACCGAAGTTAAGCAACGTCGGGCTTGGTTAGTACTTGGATGGGAGACCGCCTGGGAATACCAGGTGTCGTAGGCTTTTGTTTTTTGTCTGGGGGAGCTGTTAGTGCGTTGCAATTTTGGCGGTTGGCCATTTTGGGGTTCTGATTTTTGTGTTTTTTGGTTTTGGAACGGCGGCGGCCAAGTTTGGTTCAAAACCGGCTAAAGAAAGGTTACATCGCCTACGACCATACTACGTTGAATACACCGGTTCTCGTCCGATCACCGAAGTTAAGCAACGTCGGGCTTGGTTAGTACTTGGATGGGAGACCGCCTGGGAATACCAGGTGTAGTTGGCTGTTTGCGCCGTTGTCTGGGGGCGCTGTTAGTGCGTGGAAAATTTGGAGGAAGGCCATTTTGGGGTTCTGATTGTTTTGTGTTTTTTGGGTTTTTTTTGGAACGGCGGCGGCCAAGTTTGGTTCAAAACCGGCTAAAAGAAAGGTTACATCGCCTACGACCATACTACGTTGAATACACCGGTTCTCGTCCGATCACCGAAGTTAAGCAACGTCGGGCTTGGTTAGTACTTGGATGGGAGACCGCCTGGGAATACCAGGTGTCGTAGGCTTTTTGTTTTTTTGTCTGGGGGCGCTGTTAGTGCGTTGCAATTTTGGCGGTTGGCCATTTTGGGGTTCCGAATTTATTTATTTATTTATTTTTTTGGAACGGCGGCGGCCAAGTTTGGTTCAAAACTGGCTAAAAGAAGGTTAACATCGCTTACGACCTGCCGCCGCCGTTCCAAAACAAAAAATTCGGAACCCCAAAATGGCCAACCCTTAACTTGCAAAGCACTACCAGCGCCCCCAGACAAAAAAAATACGATGACGTATATCCTGAATGGTAGGGTACATTGAGAGGTATTTGCATTGCATGGATGTTATTAAGACGGAGTTACCATGCACATTGTAGGACAAAACACGCACTTTTGAGACTTTTGTCGAAAGTATGATTTCGTAAAACCACAACTATTGGGTTGATTTTTGTTTTTGATTGATTGATTTTTGGTTGATTTTTGTTAAAGTGTACAGATGTACATACCTGTACATATTTGTTTTTGAAAAAGTCAATTTCACTTAAACACAGTCTTAATTTACCATAAAACAAAGACGAAGATTGGAAAAATGCATGTATTGTTTTTCCATCAATCTGAGATGTTAACCTACATGTAAGTTCAATGCGTGTACATGTACATTCGTCTTTTATTTCACATTGAGTACATGACAAGTTAATGAGGAGAAGAGTGAAACGATAATTTAATAAACGTGGAAATAGACCAAGATAAATGCGTACGTCTTGGTGCAAGATATTTATATTGGCTTCATCCAAATTTATGCTGAAAAGACCGAAAACAAACACTAAAGCAGTGATTCTGAGGCTGGTTCTTTTATAGATGGCCTGCACTGCCTGTAGTATCCGGTTATCATCCATTGCATAAAATTCCTCCTCGGATTGGCAACCAATTTTGCTCAAATTGAAGCTTTTTCACTTGAACGCTACTTATTATTGGCTGGTTGTCAGAAACTGCGGCTGTTGTCTTCACTCGCACAGATATCAATATCATGTGTTTTTGTCCTTCCCGT
>JASAOE010001054.1:0-15371 GCA_029964075.1 Patiria pectinifera
TCACACTCGATTGACTTCGGCAAAACCGCAAGTCCCATCATAAAGAATAAGTTAACCAGACCATTTTTTTCCAAGAGTGTGTTTCTAATGAAGTATTGCTGACATCGTGGCTACATGGCACATATGGGTTTATGGCTTCTGACTAGCGCCCCATGAACAAAGACATTGACAAATGGGGAACCGCCAACATAGGGCTGGACAGCTCAGTTGGTAGAGCACCGGAACAGCATTCTGAGGTCGCAGGTTCAAACCCCCGCTCCAGTCAATTTCTTTGTTCAACTTTAAAGTTAATGATATGTGTTGGCAGATTGTGAGGAGATATCCAGCTTGTATTCAATTTGTGCAGAACTTTCAAAGCATGAAAGTCTCCTAGTGAAATCAGTGAAGTTTCAAGGAAGAAACTATAATAAAAGAATGCCTTATCACAGGTCATTTTAAATAGGTTCCCTTGACTTGAGACTGGGTGAATTTCTTGAATTTGTCACAACACTTGCCTTCTCCCCATCAAGAAATTCCTAGGGTACCTAAATTTTTCTGGGTACAAACTAAAAAAAAACCATTTTTTTTTTTTTTTTTGATTTGGATATGTTCAAAAATTAGTTTAATACCCTGAAGTTTTAGTCTACCATTACATTTAAAGAGGTAGTGGAAAGCTCAAAGACATTTCCGTCATTTTTCGGGTATATGTAGCCTAAGGTGTGATGAAATAAAAATGACTATTGTTTCTGTCATGAAATGAGTACAGAAGGTACTTTTGAGAGCTGTTTTTCAAGTCCTGTCATGCCTGTTTCGACCCGAACGTGCAATTTGTGTAAAAGTCGTCGTTGCGGGCAGCAAACAAAACACAGTAAATCGTGACGTAATAAACAGGACTCCCGTTGCAGAATTGCTGCCGGCAACGACGACTTTTACACAAATTGCACGTTCGGGTCGAAACAGGACCTTAAAAATAGCTCTCAAAAGTACCCTTTGTACTCATTTCATGACAGAAACAATAGTTGTTTTTATTTCATCACACCTTAGGCTACATATACCCAAAAAATGACGGAAATGTCTTCGAGCATTCCACAACCTCTTTAAGTAAAGTTAGCACTGTTTCTGTGGGAAGATTGACAAGGACATACACACCACGTTTCTGCCGTGAATGTCCACCAGAGTCAGGTCGGCTTTCTTCTCCAAAAGGTAATGTATCTGGTCCACCATGTCCTTGGTCAAGGGGCTCTCTGCGGTCAACGACAGCAGGGTCGCTCCGCTGTTGTCGCGGAAGTTGACGTTCACAGTGGGCTGTTCCAGAAGGAGATCTGAGCAGCCAATGTGGCCTTTCATGAAGGCCACGCCCAAAGGAGTTGTCTGACGAGACAACAAGAAATCAAACGCAATGGGGATGTTATTTTACAAAAAAAGTTCAACAGGGGAGAGGGGAGGAATAAACTCTCTTATGCACAACAGTAAGTGACTGTGGTCACCGTTGCTATATCAGAAGTGACTGGCCAGCTGATTCCGGCAAACTCAGAGTGGTGAAGCAGTAAGACATTTGCTTTAGTAAGCAAGAGGACTGTGGATTTGAATCCAATCCGGGTAAGGGCCCGTCTCAATTTATATCTGGGACGAGTTCCGGACAAGTTGCTGGTAGAGTCATTCCCTTTGTCTGGAAGAAGCTCTGCATTTGTCCCGGACATGTTCTCGGGCAGGCATGTGACTGGGAAGTCACCAAATACAGAGGAAAATCCTCATCTTTCCAAGAATTTGTACAGTGATGGGAAGTTAAAAACGAGGAAATCAGCTGATCCGAGGAAAAGTTGTATGCCTGGTTCCAGAGAAATTTCATTAGCCACAGCTTGATTGACTCACCAATACTAATAATACTAATAACCGGGAAGACTGCGGTGAAGTTGTTCAGAATCCTGCAACTCATACCCAATACAATGTCCAGAACTTGTTCTGAACTTATCCCGGATATATATTGAGATGAGCCCTACGCTTGTGTATTTTTTTATTGCAAGTCCTCAGACAACATGGAGCACTGTGCTTTTACAAGCACCACAGATAAAAAAGCACAATATTAAATTTAGTCTCCTAATGCAAAAAATATAAAATAAAGTAAATAAAATGAACAATTATACATAATAGACCATTATCATGTTGCGGCCATCGTTATTTTTCCCATTCAAATCAACCTAACCAAAGCGAGGCTTGAAGGAAAAATAGTCTGGTTCCCTTTTGTACCAAAACAATTATCATTCAGTACTGTTATTGGATACAGGGAACATGACTGAAATGGTGGCAGCAAGATAAAGGTCCATAGTAATAAAAGTGGTCACACCATATTTGAAAATATAACACCAAGACCTAGCCCAGTACCTTCCAATCATTTGTGAAGTTGGGATCAGCGCCAGCCTTCAGCAGCAGTTTTAGGCAGTGCCACCAGCCATAGGCGGCTGCGTAGTGCGTCGGTGTGTTCCCTGAGGAATCCTGGGCATCAGGGATAGCTCCTTTCCTTAGGAGTAGGGTGGCGATTGGATAGTTACCCTCCATACAGGCCAGCATCAGGGCAGTCCGATTAAACTTGTCTGCCATCAACCAAATTGAAACAGCAATAAAACTAGGCACCGAAAAGTATAAGCACTACTGTTACAATTCCTGAAATTTATATGTGCTTATATGAGTGATTCTATAAATGTATGGTCCGGTTCCCGTCGCTCTACAGGGTACCCAAAAAATGCAACCCTGAAACATTTGCCTTTTTTCAAAAACGTGATGTGTGAACTTAAGTCTTTTATGTTTTGGATATCAGATTAAAGCTGAGAGAATTTTCTTTCAAATACTGAAGAAAATCATGAAAACAGCACATTGGGTTGCTGAGAAAATGCCTGATCACCGATAACGTCCCAGGACCAAAGTGAGAGTTGGTTTAATATAAGAATACATACACTTTCCCAGGTACTTTACGAAATACCTGGGGTAATGTGAAATTTGATTATACCTTTCTGTTCGATGACTGCTCCCATGTCTAGCAGAGCCTCCACTGCCTGGAAGTGTCCATGTAGTGTAGCAATCATCAGAGGTGTTATGTTGTTGTAGAAGGCACCCATCTTAGCCTCAATGTCAGCACCGTGCTTGACGAGAATCTGAATGCAATCCTGCAGACCAGAAAATGGGAAAATGGTCAGAGAGCGGCCGAGTCTGATCCAAGTGATTCTCAATACAGTGTGTTACCAAGCAATTACATGAGGGTGCTTCACAGTGTATTATTTAAACAAAAGTCCACATCTGTGCATTACAATTAATATGCAACATTTGCAAACATCAAAAAACAAAACTACCAAATTATTATGAAATGCCATTATACTTGACTGAAACTGAATAATCAGTAGGTCAAGCATCCTGTGAAATCATGGCACCTGTGGAATTTTTTGTATCAATTTCCAACGATGGTCGGCCGACCATCACTGGAAAAAAACTGACTTTTTTACAAATACTGTCCCCAATTATTTTAGTCCACATTTTTTTTGCAATCAGTTACAAATCCGTAAACAGGTGCAAGCCAGCTATACTGGTTCCCTGACCTGACAATTCCCCGACGTCTATAAATTGCTCCGTTTCATCTAAAGTAGGGTCAGGGAGCCAGACTACAAAAACAGCATTTGTTTCTGGGTTTTTTTTCTAGGATATGAACACAAAACTATTAAACAGGTCAGCGTAACAAATTTGCTATAAAATACTAACCCCCAAATCCATTCATTTCTGAAAATAACAGCTAAATTGTATTCCCTTTCCAAAAGGATGTGACAGGATTTTTTTGCAAAAATAATAACCATCTCTCCCAAACAGGCACTCATTTTACTATGACGGGTCTCGCAACACTAGGACGGCATACAGGCTGGACACTGTGTAATACACTAATCAAGTCAGGGAATCGAACACAAGATCAAAATTGCAATTGAGATTTGTAATCATGTCAATCACAAGTTAAATCACAAACTCATCTAATCTCAAGTTTAAAATGACAACCAGTCACGCTGGCACAGTGGTTGGAGAGTCAGGTTGGCGCAGTGGTTCTTTCCTCGCGTTCCACCTCTATGGCCCAGGTTTCGATTTCGTGCCCTGGTCCACTCCTGGTTTTCACTCTGTACCTTATCCCTTGGGTTTCCCCCAGATTGTTCTTCTGGGGTTTTCTTCCCGTGCAAGTTACAGTGCCTAGGGTGCTTTTGAGGAATCGTTTTGAAATTGAGTTGTATACATGGTTGGAAAGCCCATAACGCCATAAGCTTTCATTTGGTATATAATAGAGCTCCATAGCCCCTCCTGTTCTGGGGATACGATGTATTTGCATAAATATTACTTCCTTGGGGTTCGAATTACACAACTGAGAAAACAATCTTTGAAATAGCTGGCTCTGTTGTAAATTTCGGCACGATGCACTCAAAATTGTTGTTTTTTTCCCTCACTATATTCATCGAAATCAACATTTCTGTGAATGAACCGTGAAACTGGGGGTATTAAAGATGTCATTCATGACAAAAAAATAAAAATCACATGTTGACGAAATTTTCACCCTCTCAATGTTGAGTGGGCCAGTACACGATAATGCACAGTGCGACTCAATGCCCTTTTTTGTGCTGTGAGTCACATACAGGGTGAGTCAAAAAAAGCGGAACCCAAACCCCCCATAATATATTTCATATTTTAAAAAATATGTAGCACCACCAAACATAATAATGACTGGAAAGCCAATTTCTTAAGCTACTTTTAGATGAAAAAAATTACTGAAATTGTTCAATCCGTTCAAAGAATATCACAATTTAAATGCAATGACCCTAAAACCTGTTTCGTCCCCAAAAAAAGCAGTTTAGTGTGTATTCTGACTGTTTAGAACAACGAAAATGACACAGAATACTTGTTCCAACAACTGTCAGCAGCTGTAGTACACACTATCTTTATTAACAACCCTGGTTAGGTAAACAATATGATTTATAAAATCTAAGTTTTTTTAAAAGACGGGCCTTCAAAAGGACTTTGTTGAATATTTTGAACTTTTAAACTGAGGTTTTATCGCTGGTGATGTTTGAAGACAGTTATGACGACGATTCTTGAAATCGCATTTTTGGACGAAAGAGGTTTTAGGGTCATTGTGTTTAAATGGCGATATTCTTTGAATGGATTGAGCAATTTCAGTATTTTTTTTCATCTAAAAGTAGCTTATGAGTTTGGTTTTCCATTCATTATTATGTTTGGTGCTACATATGTTTTTAAATATGAAATATAATTTTGGGGTTTGGGTTCCGCCTTTTTTGACTTACCCTGTATATAAGTATTACACATTTAATACGAATAATAAACTTTGAACTTCGATAGTCATCCAAAGTCACTTTTAAACTGAGTTGTGATTCGAGTTTTGGGAGACTTGTGATTGACTTGTGATTGACTTGTGATTGACTTGTGATGGACTAACTCTGGTACAAAGCACCTGACCATGAGGTCATAACCCGAAGACAGGCTTGACAGATAAAACACGTTGTTTTGTGTCGGAGTCTAGCAACCCTTTCAAGCAAATAAAAGAAACTTACAACACTGCCTCCCTCTGATGCAAAATGAATGGCCATATTTCCTCCTGATGTCTTTTGTTTCACCCCTGAGTGGTCTTCTGGCTCGACTGAAGAAAACAAAGAGAAATGGCTTGTCATGGCCATTGAAAAACTTCAGGGTTTGTTTACAAAAGCGTAGAGTGAATCGATGCACTTGGAACAATATTATCAGAAATCTTAACAACTGTAGCAATGGCCAGTTTTAAAATGCATGTTGCAGCTCGGTAACATGCATGTTGCAGCTCAGTAACCTGCATGTTGCCCCGTGCCATGTTGGAACTTGTCAGGACAACAAAAGATAAACGAGGTGGGGGGGGGGGGGGGGGGGCCTCCAGGTCCTGTTGTGAAAAATCACCTACAAGTTGAAAGTCTTCCTGCACCTTTAGAACAATCAAATTTATGACTTTTCCACACGTTCCATGGCCAAATCATGAAAATCCATCACCTAGTTCATCAAAATGCACATCAAACTGTCAAACTTGTTCCGTGAAAAAATACTAATCAGAAACACAAATGCAACCAAAAAAAGCAGTAATGTCTTTTGAAATCAAAATGCTTGTGTCTGCGAAATTTTTGCAATTTGTTGAATATAAAGTAATTTTCCAATGGTAAATTTTGAAGAAAAAAAAAGGTTTAAATAAAATAAATTAATCCTCACAAACATGAAAAATGCCGTGACTTGTCCATGACTTTTGTCATTTGTACGAATTTCCATGACTTTAGAGGGGAAGGAAATTGAAAACAAAATTACATAATTTTTCCAGGTTTTTTCCAGGTTTTTTTGCAGGTCACGGGAGCCTTTGAGTAGGGTAGTTACCAAAGAATTGTTCCCCACATGCCTCCCCATGGCACCGACTCGCCTTCCCATTGAGGTAATATGTGAACTTTACAGACGGTAGCACCAGTATCATAACTCCAGTTGTACCACTTATGATAATTTATGTTTTGCCTTTCAATTGTTGCAAGACACTTGGGTTCTCGTTTTCTTTTTCCCTTAAATTAAAATTATCTCAACGATAAACTCAGAGAAAAAAAATAGTCGATAAAAATGAGCAACTACGATGTGGATTCGAACCAGGGATCTTTGTATCTGTGGCTCATCTCGCTATCGCTATCCACAAGGCTACTGTGTGGTAGCTCGATGACAACCGTTCTTAAAAATGCTTTAATGTAACGGGTTGACTAAATAACAATGCTCTTGATATCATTGTTCTGTTCTCATGAATAAACATATTGGCCTGTAGACGTAAGAATAAATTATCATACCTGGTACCACTCGAGCTGTGATACTGAAGCTACCTTTTTGACTGGTTGAAACTTACTTTCTTCTTTAAAGGTTTCTCCTTTTTCTTCAGCGATTTTTCTTAGTCTTTCGATATTTTTTCTTCTGTCTTCTTCAATGGTCTTTCTTTTTTCTTCAATGCTCTTCAGGAGAACTTCAACGTTCTTTGCTCGTCCAGCTTTCGCAGCCATCATGAGCGGGGTCACACCTCCTGTATGTTTCTCTTCCGGATTTACACCTCTAAAATCAAGACAAACATTCGAAGAGTTTAGTCTCAAAATGCGATATATACATTTGCGAAAAAGTACAAAAGTTACAAATTTATTCAGGGGTGGATCCAGAAATGTGTGCAAGGGGGTTTTCATCAGCAACAAATGCTGACATGTATTATTTTTTTCTCCGGACGCTTGACCTCCGTAAAATCAATTGGGGGCTTGGACCATACTTTCAATGGGGGTGCTGTTCAAACGTCCGACGATCATCAACACTATATTAAAGAATAGTGTAGAATGATATATCCCCTTAACCCAGTTGGCTCCGACAAAATTCTGTGCACAGGTGGATATATTATATTCAGAATTTTTTTCGGGGTGTCAGAGCAGGGGGTAGTCTCTGTATCACCCGTTCTTCACGGAGCCCTATCTATCTCCAGTCGAACGTCTGACATCTCCTGACATGGAAATTTAGTCAAGCCACGCGTCAGCCAATTGGAGTCGACTTTACTAAATCGTGACGTCATTTCATTCCCAAATGTAACACTGTGATTGGTCAATTCGAATGCAGTGTTTTGTAATACAACAGCCGGGAGCACATTCGAGTAACATGATACTGAGCGCCGCGCGCCGTAACACAATGGCTTTTATCACGTTTTGGGAAACAAACTCTTCATTTGTTGTGGGGTGTTTTTTTAAGTTCAAATATCTACAAATACCTTTATCTTGTTTAGGTGATTAACACACAATGTGAGATTGCAAATGTAGTTTATTTGAAGAAGGCGTGCAAAATTCCTATTCTTTTCAAATGATTAAAGTGGAGTGTCATGGCCGAGCGGTTGAGAGCACCAGACTCAAGCTCTGGTGTTTCTGATCAGCAGAGTGTGGGTTCAAGTCCCGGTCTTGACACTTGTGTCCTTAAGCAAGACACTTAACCATTATTGCTTCGTCCTTTGGATGGGACGTAAAGCTGTAGGTCTCGTGCGTTGTGTAAAGCACGCAGAAGAACCCAGTAACACTTATCACTAAGAGAAGGGGTTTGCCCCAGTGTTTCTGGCAGTGGCTGCTTAATGCGCCACAGCACCTTGAAAACCCTTATAGATGCTACATAAAATGGGTCTCATATTTCATATACTTCATTGACCTGTCTTTAAAATATATTCATATTAATTAGCGCCTTCAGTACCTAATTGTTGGTAGACACGAGCGATATATAAGACTCCGGTATTGTTACTATTAAATTAAACTTCTTCACTTCATAACTTTCAATGATCACACATTCTGAAAAAAAAAATTCAAAGTGTGTCTGCGAACTTCTGGTAATTTACCCACAACGGCATTTTCAGCATTGTTGTCCAATTCCGAGGAGAGTGGGCTTTCTCTGTTTTCAAAAATTGCGATAGGCGAAGCCAATATACGGACTATTTGAAAAAACTACCAAAATGTCGTAAACAGTCATCTTAACAGATGTTTTCATCTAAAAAAAAAATTCAAATATAGCAAATGTTTAGGCGCTTTCACTGAGTTTTGTTAAATTGCTAACAACTATTTAGTAAAGCTGCCCGACAAATTTGTTGCGAGTATCCTCCCCTTGGCATACATTACACACCGATCTGATACACCGTGCCCTCTGGAGACATGCACACAATAGGGAACAAGAGATTGTATACGTCTCCACAGGGCGATTTCTATAGATGAATACGTCTCCACAAGGTTTTCAAGAAATAGATGTATGAATTTTACTCAAAAAGTAGGAATTTCCAAGGTGGTTTGATCTGTTGCAAATGGAAGAGTTTTAGAAAAGGGATATTTAGTCTGAATTTCAGCCAAGGAAATTAATTCTGGTTCAAATAAGAGCATTTTGAAACTACATGTACACTTTCAAACTCGAAATATTTACTACACAAGAACAAATGAATGTCTCCACAAGGAAACAAATTTCAGTATGTCTGTTTCATAAGCATTTGCTGCAGGACCCATGCACTGCATAATGCTTCCCAATGACTGTATTTGAATGCTGAGTATCGCACCGATTTAGTAGCAATTCAAGAGGTCCACTTCCTTCACACGCAGCAGCATAGTGGACGGGCCTCAATCCATAGCTATCCACGATAGAATACTCTGGCAAAATGGACATCAGCTTATCCAGTATCTTGGGGTTGGGGTTTATGGCAGCAAAATGCACAGGAGTGATCTAGAAAACAAGGACACAGGAAACAAACCATATTATTTCATTTTTCAAACAAATATGTTAAGGAGAATACACGAGAAAGGCGCCGAGTGAATTCGTAAATTAAGAATCCACACTTGCGAGTGTGTTCTTCGACTTAAACCATTGCGTCAAAAGAAGTATTGGCATTAACAGTGAGTGCACAGAGAAGAAAAGACTTGGGAAAAATGTTGCAACCTGATGCCACTTCCGCGATTGTGTACAAAGTCTATGGAAGAGTCAAGAAAGTTTTATAAGTATTTCCTAACAAAATTGGAAATATTTCTCAGTCCCAGATTCATGTCTTATCATCATTTTTGCAATGAATGACCTTCATTGAGATGATACATGAAGAAAAAAGTGGCGTCAGGTCGCAACATTTTTTTCGGCTCCTTCCGTCGACATATGGATAGTTCAGACGATGATTTCTTTCTGACTCAAAGTAGGTTTTGCAGTGACGGTGGAGAATCTGACAGTGAAGATGCATCGGTAATTTCGGAAGGGAAATTTCACGCATACGGTCCTATTAATGCTCATTTATAATGGAGCACAATTGTCCAACGTGTTCAAAGTGTGGATTCGTAATTCCGAATCCACACTTTGCTAAAGATTCTTCATTCCGAATCCACACTTTGTGACCAGCGTAACAGATTCGTAGCTCCGAATCCACACTTTTAACAATAGTGTGACGTCATAGCAATGGTTTAAGGAGAAACTAAACTTTTCAGGAAAATACCTGAGCAAACAAATCTTCAACAGAAACACATTTTATGCAATTTTGTCCTCCTAAAATGTATGAAAACTATGTGACATCCCTTTCTGGTTAATGTTATTGAAAAGTGCACTTCTTTTTAAACATTAAAAATTGTCCATGCTTTAATTTCCACGCAATTGTGGGCGCCGCTGCTGTGACGTCATTTCATGAAGATACTAGTCTGTTTTGGTGGTTTTCTGTTCAAAGTCTGGGGATTGTGGCCTAGTGGTTAGGGTTCCTCACTTGTGATCAGATTGTCAGGGGTTTGAATCCAGCTGCTTGCCATATGTTGTGTCCTTGGGCAAGCCGCTTTACCCCACTTGCCTCTCTCCACCCAGGAGTATAAATGGGTACCGGCATTAGCTGGGGAGTAACCTGCGATGGACTAGCATGCCATCCAGGGGGAGTAGAAATATTCTCAGTCATTTCATGCAACTGAAACCTGAGATAAACACCGACCTGATGATGGGCCACATTGGCTCATGACAGAATTTACTTGCTTTTGCTGTTCAAATTGCTAACTGAAAATTTGTTTATTGAAAACATTTGTGAGAAATTGCTCACTGTCATGCATTGACACATTGCAACGAATCCCCAATGAAACAAACATTTACGACAGCAAAACATACAAAATTCTGGCAACTTTTGATGCTGAAATAGCTGTAACAGTAAGACTTTTGCCTGAAATGACATCACGCTTTTGCTCATGAATGTGGAAATTTGCTTAAGTGTAAAACAAAAAAAGGTACCAAAATACCTTTGAAAAAGGCAGAACGACAACTGAAAGTAAGGTTGAACAGGACACAAAGATGCATTTCCAAGCATTGCATTACAAAAGCACAATATTGCATGAGCCCTTTACGTTGGTAGCTGGACCACCAGAGTCATAGCCGAGTCCGCCAATCAGATAACAAGTAATAGGTCAATCACATATGAAATCACAAATCAACTTGGTGACTTGGTATGAAAACTAACCTTGTCTACTTCCCAGTAAGCCTTCTTCTTGACGGAGACGGTCAAGCAGCGGGATATGTCTTCTGGCTGCTTGGCAAGAAGAACCTACCAAGAGTGCATGTGTTTACCAAATGTTATAGCAAGTCTAAAAGGGAATGTACAACATTTGCTTTCGCTTCAATTTTCAGATATAAATGGATTTGGAGGATTTGTGTGTTATAGAAAAATATTGTTAAACTGACTTGTTTCACGTGTTGGGCTTGTAGATGCTGGAAAAACCAAGAAAAGCATACATGTTCTTGTAGTCTTTTTCCCTGACCCCACTTAAGATGACGCAGAGAATTTACAGACTTTGAAAATTGTAAGGTCAGAGAATCAGTCTAGCAGGCTTTTACACCTTCGCAGGTGTGTAATCAAATGCAAAGAGTTTATACAGTTTTTGAAGCAAAGAGTTTGCAAGCAGTTTTTGAAAAAATTAAAGCCAGTTTTCTCCAACGCTGGTCGGCCGACCAGCGTTGGAAAAATATGATTTTTATTGAAAATAAAATATATGTCAGTACACCAGAAGCCACTATTTTACAGGATGCTTAACACTCCGGTAAGGTATTTGTGATAATTTGATCATTTCATTTTGTGATGTTTGCAAATGTTGTTAATTCCCTTTAAGCACTGTACTTTCACTGGACATTCATTTAATGTTGATTAGAATACGTACATGGATAAACAGTTGGGAACACCAAATTGGCTGACGACTTACCTCTCGATGAACTTTATTGAATCCAAGGCGGGACAACTGCCTGGCTTTGTCAACCAAGTAGCCAGCCAGTTTGTAATGGCCTGCTCGAGCTATCTTGTGGATACTCTTGAACAGTGTGTCCTAATTAAGAAAAGGGGTTTTTAGTTCATGAAAAGTGGCTTTTCGGCACTATGGGCTCCGTGCGCCAACAACAGAGGGCACGTTTTTTACCACTTGTGAGAGTTCCGTGGACGGGACACACAGCATGTGCGAACTGTTCGCGCACGAAGTACACGTCCTGAATGTGCCAAAGCTATTAGCCACAGCATATTTGCAAGAGCGTCAGGCGTCTTCACATGAGCGTCAGGCAGCGTCGGTGCGTAAAATATGTTCAAATTCAACTTGCAATGGTCTCACAGACTAGTCCCCACCCCTAATAACTTTGGATCATTTGAAATACATAGTGGACTGACCTGGAACCAGTCTAGGTCTCCCACAACTCTCCTTTTCTGGCTGCTGAAGGGGTACTTATGCACGGAAATTTTGAAAAATGAGATCTTGACCAAATCATGCTCGCGACGCGCCAATAGAAGTGGCCAGAATATGGACAAAACATTGTTAGAATTTCTGTTTGAAGTGTTCTACCAAAAAGGTATATATATGGATGAGAATAATAGTGTCATGCAATTTGTAAACATCTTGATTAAAGATAGAATGGACCATTTGTCATTTGTCCCTTTTCGTTTGTGTGAAGCACCAAAAGTGCTCAAAATCTAAAGACAGGTGCTTAACAACTAACCTGATGAACTTTTAGCTCTATGAAAACTGTACATTCTGAAAAAAACGCAATACTCTGGATCTCAATTTCAATTCAACTTCCACTGAGTCGTATTTCGAATTACGCCCTCTTGTGACACACTTCCGAAATAAGCATTCAGACAAACAAACTACAAACGGAAATTTTGGAAAATGTTTTACTTGACGCTTCTTTGAAATGACCTTGTTTTATTGTTTTCATCCAAATAACAGCATGCTATACATGGGCTTCGCCAGGATTTTTTCCGGGGGGGGGGGGTCCAAAGCAATTTTCTCACAAAATTCCTTAACTTTTTCATTATATTCTCAATTTATCATTTTTCCGAGCGTGAGCAGGGGAGCATTTGCCCTACCCACCTACAAATAACAGCAATATGGCTTCGCACCTCTTTTTCCTTTTTTCTTATTCTTCTGCTCAAGCCATAATCGGAACCAGGCCCCTAAACGGTTTTAAACCAGACATTTAAAACTGCTTCGACACAATATTTATCTCCTTATTAAAACAATACATGTTTAATGCTGCGCCAATATATCATCTAGTCATCTGCTGCTTAAGCCATTATGAGCTGATAAATAAACTTACCAAACACAGATTTCAGCTACGTGTTGGTTATTTTGCAAGATTCAGGAAGGTCAAGATATAAAGGTTATGAAACACCAACCTCTGCTTCTCCATCCTCCGTGTCCGTGGCTAAGATCAAATCGATGGTGCTGGTTGATACACCACACTTGATCACTTCATCTATGTAGCTTTGCCTAAGGTCTACACGCTGACTAAGGTCCTGTGTAATCAAACAAAAGGATTTAATGAGCTTTTGAAAACTGTCGGCTTGATGAGTAAGGCTTGAACTGGGTTGGGTTGGGTAGAGTCAATTTGGGTTGTAAAGTCAATTTCGCTTGAACTGGGTTGCGCTGGGTTTGGTTGAGTTGAAATGGTTGGGTTATGTTGAGTCATTCGGATCTGGAATTAGTCAGGTTGGGAAGGGTTGGGAATGGTTGTCTTTGGGTCGCATTTTCTTGAGTTTGAGTTGGCTTGGATTTGCATAGTCAGGGATGATTTTGGCTTGGTTGGAATGAGCTATGGGCGTAGGTTACATATTCTACACGGACACGGGATAGTGAAGGAACGCCCATGCAGCCCAAGGAGTCGCGGCTGACATATTGCCTTTGGCAGTGACTGTTAATTACCTTTGTGAAGGCATTATTCCCTTCTTTGTTTCCTCTGCCCATGAAGAAACTTTGCCCAAAACCAGAATTTGCAAAGCGTGCCCTGTGAAGATAAAGATCAATACACAATGTCATGTCAGCAAATCATGTATGTTTGTAGCCTCCAAGGACAAGAGTGGCACAGATCACGCAAGACTACCAAAACCAACACAGTGTTCTTGTGGAGCGACACAAAAGAATACCTAGTTATTTCTTTGCAAGGTTGGGGCCCATGTTCTCCAAATCCTTTAAATAGTGTCTGATTAACCTGATTTTCAGTCTTTGTATGGTTATTTCTAACAGGGTTTCAGGGCCTTTTTGGATCTTATGTTAATGCAAATTTCCATATTCATGATCCCAACAGTCATAAAATGTCCAGTCTATCAGTTGCTGCTGCTGGCTTATAATATTTATTTTTTTAATTTTATTGGGGGGGGGGGGGGGGCTGGACACCATTTTCCTTTGGGGGCATTGTTCAAAGTGGACTATCATATACAGTATCAGACAATAGATAGGCTTTGCAACCCATCAAAGCCTGTGTATGTACCAAAGTATGTAGAAATAGCTATGGGTAAAGGGTTCGTGGAAGAGGGGTATGGGCATTTTTTCAATGCTCTGGGTGGTGGGGGTGGAGAAAGGGTTTGCCATCCCCCTCCCCCTCCATCCCTAATCAACTTTCTAATGCTTCTAATCAACTTTCGCTAAGTAGTTTTTGTTCTGATAAGAACAGTCCTGCTTCAAGTTCTAAAAAAACTTGTCTTTGGTCTCAACGTTTCGACTAGCCTGCTCTAGCCATCGTCAGAAGACTTATTACCACATGGTGTTACCGCAAACCGAAACGATACCGATACTCCTCTATGCAAAGCCTCAAATCTTAAACTGTTCATTACCGGCCAGAGCTCTGATACTCCATGACAATATCTGGTAGTTTGGCCCGCTCTCTGTAGTTGTCGATCTCAGGTAGGAGGAGCCTGAGGGCAGCGTGGTTCTCCGTCCTCACTGCATAAGCCAGAGCCGTCCTCTCATCCGACACGCTCCGTTTGTGGAAAACGGACGGCACATTTTTGTTCTCGATCAGCTTCTTGAGGAGACTCATGTCGTTGGTCAGCACGGCGCGGATGCTGCGCTTGCACTGGACAAACTTGGACACCTCGGGAATCTCAGACTCATTCCTGAAAATTAACGAAAATCCAATGGACATTCTCCAACAAACAAGTTCTGGTTTACTCTTGAACCTAGTGTGTGACTGACTAGCCAAAATGGGGCTTTTCATTCTTCACATGCATGTAAAACGCACGGCACATTTGTGACGACCAAGGTAATTACATGCTACAAATTTAAAAAGGGTTAAACACACAAGTGCTGTGAAACTCTGTAGCATCAAATTCACTTGGCATTCACATTGGGAATGTATTTTCACATAATCTATACATTTAGTGTCCAAAGTGTGACATTTTTCCTGTCCCCGTTACCTCAGAACTTTGCAGTTTGCCAGTCAGGTATCATTAAGAATTGACTTCAAACGTTCTGTTTGTTAGGTAGGTAGTTTGCTATTCATAATCACTCTTGGGGGATGACCACAGTAAGTGGTATTTGAAGTATCCATTGAAATAAACT
>JASAOE010001056.1:0-11779 GCA_029964075.1 Patiria pectinifera
TGCATGGTCTATGAAATGCATTATTAGACATAGTAAAAAACAAACGGTTTCCGTCTGCTTTTTTACCTCCACCATGAGGTATATGTTTTCATCGGCCTTGGTTTCCTAATCTGTGCTTGAATTTCCCGAATGTGGCTGTGCAACACAGTCCTGATTCTATCAGAATCAACCGCATAATGGATGATGTTAGATTTTGTAGATGGAACTCACGTTGATCTCCTTCAGATCTTTGTTCTTGAGATGATCCAGGGGATCCAGGAAGTTCTGTCTGACGTTCAGATCGAAGGCGTCCTTGACTTGAGAAAGTTGCCTTAGTGATTCTCCCATCTCGACCATCGCCATACCTGTATCCAAAACAAAAATGCAAGATTTATTGTTCTGATGTTTCCACCAAAATGAGAACAGCTGGGCTATGCATACCACAGGAGCTGGGATGGTCTGTGAAATGCATTATTCAGCGGAAATATTTGGGAGAATTGTGCCTAAAGTTGATGATACAAGCATGGCATTTGGCACACAGTCAGAGCATGTCTTATTAAAGGGCCATCACAGATTTGCCCTTTGAAAATATCTAGGTAACAAGCAATATTCAAAATTTTCAAAATGGCTGCCATTGGTCATTTTTTTACCTATAGTGGAATCTGGCGACCAGAATTAGCAGGTTTTTACTGCGGTGGTGTCACGCTCACACGCATACTGAACGCATTCTTAAAGATGAGGCGCCGCGCATTTTGGTATTCTTATTGACTGAAGGAGCCTAGAGCACGCGCCCTACCTGAGTGCGACTCGCGCAAACATTGCGCCTGTACAGAAAATGGCAGCCATCGGATTTGTCTATATTTTTTCAAAGGACAAATCTGCGATGGCCCTATGGCCAAATATCTTTCTCATGACATACTCTGACTGTGTGCCAAATACCATGCTTGTATCATCAAAGGTACAATCCCATCACCTATCTGCTGTACTAGTACACGTAGCTACAATATTGTTGGAAACAAATAAACAGACGACTGACAAATTTGCCAAATAAAGGGCGAGTAAAAAACCAAACCCAAACGGCTGGACCAATTTTTGATTGAAGTTTTCCTGTAGCACTTTCAAAATCTGGGACATGAAAGCCCAGTCATTAAGCTTTCTTTTAAGTTTTAGTACAAGAATCATTCAAATCACTCATGTACTTTTCAAGTTACAAAATTTTGAACACAACCACCGTTTTAGAGTTCTGTCCACATATCACAAAAATAGGAAGTGTACGTTCTTGCAGCAAAGTGATAACAATTCTCACAGGGATGCATGCGAATTGTTTTCATTTTACTGAAAGAACACAAACCTTTTTGTGATCCGTGGACAGAACTTTTAAAACAGTGTTTGTGTTCAAAATTAAGCAACTTAAAAAGTACATGAGTGATGTGAATGATTCTTGTGTTAATACAAAGCCCATTGATTGGGCTTTCATATCCTAGATTTGGAAAGTGCTACAGGCAAAACTTCATTCAAAAATTGGTCATGCCATTTGGGTTTCGTCTTTTTTGACTCACCTGTATATTGCAAATGCATGCATTTATAAGTAAAAAAAATTAAAAATAAGTAAAAAAAAAAATAAAAAGATGAAAAGTGGGTACAAAAAAGGCAGCGGGCAGGTACGAGAAACTGGTTTATTTCTTTACTTGGCCTTGCATATCTGAAGTGCTGGGCACTACATAAATTACACAATACTCATGGTACTATGTTGGTGGATTGGAACACTGATTAGAGCACCTTTTTGAGAGCTTTATGATCAGTCTACCACAGAAGGAAAGAGAATACATCTTGAAGCTTGCTCACCAAACGTCGAATCTTCTCCTAATTCTCTGCCGTTCTTCAGCATGACTTCTCCCAGGAATCCTACGGGTTGTTGAGGCTTGGTTCCTCCTTTGTTCTGACCACGGACTTTGCTCATGGCTCTGGAGACTGTTCAGGAAAGACAATACGATTGATTAGGGTCAGCACACAAATAGGAGATATATCTCTATTTGGTTTGTTTGAAGTGAATACTTAGACCCGGTTCAAACCGGTGTTCTATAGTCACCCCAAACGTAATTATTCCAAAGGTTAGGCTACAATTAAAGATGATATGCAACGTTTGCAAACATCAACAAGCAAAACTACCCAATTATTATGAAATACTTTACTTGACTGTAGGTGAATGACAGTCTCAGACATCCTGTGAAATCATGGCACCTGGTGTGCTGTCATTTTTAAGAAAAGTGGAATTTTTGTACTGATTTCAAAAGATGGTCGGCCAACCATCGTTGGAAGAAACTGATTTTTCCAAATAGTACCCCAATTTACCCAATTTATTTAGTCCACATTTTTTTTGCAAGCGGTTACACATCCGTGAATGGATGCAAGCCAGCTAGTCTGGTTCTCTGAGCTCAGGGAACAACACAAGATCCGGCCCAAGACCTTGACACAGTGCATCCTCATAAATCAGGCACACATTTTTGCCATATAGCCTCAATCCTGCAAAAGCCTCCATTTTGCAAATAGGATTTTGGAGGATTTGGGAAGGTTAGCGTCAATGATGTTTCAATTTTGGTTCTTACCTGGATTGGGCTGAAGGTATTCTATTGTCTTGTTCACCATATCATCCACTGTGTGACCTGTCACGTCAATTTTCTAATGGAAAAAAAAAATACATTACCCAAAGACAATGAGAAGAATTCAATAAGCATAAATAATCTCAAGCAATATTTACTAATACTAAATGTGTTAAAACTTTTTTGGCTATGGCAGGAGAGATTCATACCCTGGACTCCGTTGCGGGTACACAACAGAGTCCAACCTGGGCTAGGACTAGGGCTAAGTTACACTTACAGCAGACAGGGCTCTGGAGTGCTCTGAAACGTGCAAAACAAAACGGGCAAAGAAAATGTCCTCAGTATTTCACCAACCAAGTTTGGAGACTCAATTCAATTTTCAAAGGAGATTTTTCTTCAATGTTTTGCACATGAGAGGGAAGTCAAGTGATTTCAAAATGGGACTAAATACTAGACTGGTACCAACCATCATGACCATATGGTCCAACTATTTGAAAAGACTGACCTCTTCATTCAGTGTCAATAGTCTGGTGGCTTGACTACGGAGAAATGTGTAGTAAATTGAGACTAGTTCCCGCTTCATGCCACATGTTTCTTAAATTCTTTTGGCATGGTTGATTGATGCAGTACTGAAGCTGTGTTGGACTGGTTGTTTCAGGTGCCAGTCTATTTTCTTGCTTTGCATGTTTTCAATACCATACGTTTTGAGACTCTCATACACAGTATTGAGAGTTAGACATCTGAAAAAGGCAGCTCAAACATGACAAAAGAGGGCGAGCATGGTGAGTAATTTCTTAACCAAAAATAAAGTACAAACTAGGCCTAAATGTGAATATCAATATTTGACAAAGTTTTTGTACATGATGGACATGGTGGAAGTTACTCCTAGAACTATGAGGCTCCGCGTGAGCGGAGCCTCATAGATCAAGAAGCCCGCAAAATTGCCTGCAGCACAAAACACTAATAAAGTACAAAAACGTCCATCAAAATGCAGCCATTTCACACAGAACCGCTGCACAGTTTGCCCCTATACTCCGTACTTTATCTCTTGACATACTCACGTATCATGTGCGGAACTAACATAGGTGGATTCTGTCGGTTTTTAGGCCAAAATGATGGAAAATATGCCCTTTCCGCACTGAGCCAGCCTGACACTTGAAACGTGCACGCATATGATCGAGCGATGATTTTCGGTTCGCTCGAAGCGCGCCGCGGGGGGTACGGTACCAGCGAAATGATAGTATGCGCATGCGTACAAGTGCATGTACCGTACCCCCCGCGAACCGAAAATCTATGATCTATGAGGCTCCGCTCACGCGGAGCCTCGTAGTTCTAGGAGTAGGTGGAAGTGTGGTCTTTATTTGCGGAGGTAGTCCAGTAAATTGGCCACATTTATGCCGGGGAAAGATTTCCATATGCGAAGTTCACTAATTTTCCTCTGTATTGACTAACAAGCCCCCAGATACCAATTTCATGTCATCAAAGTCAATTTGAGCAGTGAGAAAATACAAGCAATTTCTTAGAAAACACTTAGAATTTTTCAGTCCAATCTCATAGGGTTTGTACACAGGGTATTGAGTGAACTTCGTATATGGAAATCTTTCCTATGCCAGCTAGGGTCCAACTCCAAGTTAGGCTACAGTCCGCGGACTACACTTGAACCTTCAAACACCATGACCTGATGACCATGATTTTGAACACCCGAAATGCCGAATCCCACACGACATAATTTGCTGACCTATATCTCGAACACTCTATCTACATGATCTAGCATGTCTAGCAAGAGCATCATCACGATAACCCCAGTCCAACCGAGGGATTCCTTCTGCCAAAATCGCTTCATTCTCCACAGCTAGCTGCGGCTATTTCCTTATCGAATATCACCTTCAGTTCCTTCCACTTTGTCATGTTTGTGAACAACAATTTTGCTCTATCTGGCGTGTCTGGTTGTTGTGTATTTATTTGAGCCACTCAGCGTGGCGCCACCTATTGTCCGATAGTGGTTTGAACAGCGCCCCCATTTGACGATTTTTTTTTGAAATAGAAAATGTAATCTAATGCCAAAAACTGATCTGATTGTATGCGTACAGTCACCATTGGAGTGCCCTGGATATGCAGGGACAGGATAGGATGCGCATAGTTCACCGAAGGTCATATTGTTTTGTCCTGGTGGATTCATTCCCATGCATTGTGTATTTCCTCAAAGTCCCTGTCAAAGCGGTCGTTACGCCTATAACCACTGATTTCCTCAAAACTTGTTGTTTTTGCAAACAATCCTGACTCTGTATTGTAGAGAAGATGCAAGTGTACAGTACACTATTTGTCTGGGGGTTGATTGTGTGTGTGTGTGTAGAGGGGGGGGGGGGGCTGAACCTCATTTGACGCTAGGGGGCGCTCCCATCACCCCCGGCACCCCCTTCTCTATAGATTTCATGAATCAATCATTGAGGGAAGGCCGGATGAGTAGCATCGATTTAAAACCAGTCGTATTCTCTCCGACTTCTGATTTAGATATTCCAACTACTGATTTAGCTGCCGTGACCCCACCCCTCCCCGTCAGCTGCAGCCTTGTTAAATAAAAAAAGTCATAACTCAACATTAGACCTTAGACAATAACTAGACAATAGCTGGACAATTTAGTGTGCTAGTTCTATGTTGGTTTGTTCTAAAATGAAGCCCATTTGAACAATGTGTGTAACCTTAATTGCCCATTACACATAATTGATTTTCATGTACTGAATCAATTTGATGGTGACTATATACAAAACAAAAAAAACACACGGAATATATACTTCTACTACCCTGAGACTCAAACCATAGAGTTATTCGTACAGCGCAAACTGATCACCGAGTAAAATCACGGCCGGTGCACGTCATTATTCTATCCACCAATCACAGTTACTCGGTGACTGGCGGTGACCACAAGTGCCGGGATGTAGTTTTGCGTGTCAATCACAAATCACGTGTTTTGGATTTGTCACCGACATCGATATAGTATCAACGAATAGCATGTGGCTATTTCAGTGTCGGTGACACAAGTTTGTATGGGTGACTTTAATAGCCTCAACGATATTAACATGACTTTCGTCTCATTAATAATGAAGCGAGTCGGTGATGTGATTGACAGTCCCTCAGTCACTGCTCAGGAAATCGATTCCAAGATTTAAGGCAGATGCGGGCCGCTTGTCGCCTCACAGCTCGTCACCTAGCTCCTTCGGACGACAACCAGAGAGAGAACTGACTGCAAGAACAAGATTGTGCTCGGTGAGTGTTTGAAACAATTATGTTTTTTCCCGAAACAATGTGCCTTCTTGCACACAGTTTGAATCAACGTGGGATTGAAATTCCGAAGATTATTGCTGACACTATTTGAAAACAGCAAGCGTGGTAGTAGGCTTGAGTCTCGCTTCTTTGTAAGCTTGTGATGTGTAGTTGCTTGAGGACTGAACAACAAAATGTTTATGAACATATTACATTGGAATTGAAACTGATCTTGCGTGACTATGATACCGATGTTGTTGCACGACAACTAACAGCCAAACCAGCGCGGTCCGAACCGCCACAATTAGTGTTCGTCATTTACAATCAAACATTGTTGGATAAAAGCGTGACTAGTCGGAATAAACACTCTATAGCCTCACAGTTATAGGACGCAAATACCAACAGACCGGATGATCATGCACTTAGTACTAAGTGCATGATCATCCGGTCTGTTAGTATTTGCGTACGGTTTTATTCAAGTTCAACTAGCCGGGTTCATTTGTAGAAATCATGCATAGAATTGATGTTTGTACAAATACTCAGATCAGTCCTTCCGCTCTGCTGTTCGCCTTAAAATTTGAAGCAAAAGCTCTCGGACGAATTCAGTCATGTTTGCATGTAGGGTTCCACTCAGCTTGCAACCTGAGCCTGCCACGGTCACCCACTCCCCCGCTCCCGCTCCCCGGCCCCGGGCAATGTTGTTCTCTCCAGCTGATGGAGCACACACCGCGCAATGAGCGACAACACTGAACGGGGGCCGGGGAGTTGGGGCCCAGCGAGATTTGGCCATCAGGATTGTAGCACACGTTCACAGTCTAACCACTGGCACTATGTCGAAAACATCTTCATTTTTTTCAGACGATATATCAGGCTGAACAATTCACAGTGTATATGTGATACCGGTCTCTTCACTTTGAGCATCGTAAAGTTTCTGTCATTAAATCGGTATAGGTACTTTTTTCCCGGCAATTATATAATTTATTTGTGTGATATACTTCGTTTGATTCGAAAATAGCAAAGCCTTCCAAAAGAGACATGAATGTTCCTCGCGCTTGAGTCCAGACAGGACCGTTGGAGAACGCATTCTGTTTGAAATGAATAATCAAACCAAATTAAAGTTCACTCGACAGAGGCTTTTGTTGGGAGGGGGGCATTTAGAACTTTTGAAATTCAGTTATGCCTCCCCACCATCCCCCAAGTTATCTCCTGGAGGATTTTAATGACTCATATTTTTGTTGGTTTTTTTTTCAGCCAGCAATCCGCTCGGGTGTTGAGGAGTGCTTCCGCGATAGAATTCAAGAACTGTGCTTAGGTGAGTGTCTGTTTGACATTTTCTTCATTCATGCATCGTAATAAAGCGGTGATATGGTGGGAAACTGTATCTTTTTTCTATTCATTTACATGTAAAAAGTTTTTGGTCACAATTATAAACAGAAAACGTCATTCGAACAAAAGAAGTGTGCAAATCTACACTCACTGTACAACTGTGCCTCACATTTTGGCCAATCGCTGCTATGAACACAGTCCAGGCGCGGTTCAAAATTGTCTAGCCTTCCCCCCCCCCAAAAAAATCCATTAAAAAAAAACAATTCACTAGCAAAATGTAAGAATTGGACGTGGGAACGGTCTCCCCCTAAATGAGAAGGGTGCATTTGTACACTTTTAGTTAATATAGTGTGCCCAATTGTGGGATTTTATCAGCGCTCCCCATTCGCTCGTACCCACCGCCCTGCAAACAGGGCGCTGGGAAGGGCAGATGACCTTCACAGAATCTTGTGAAGGAAGTGGGGATGGGATTCTGGGTAATTTATCATGACCTTTGTATAAAGCATCTGGCTGCAGCTGTAGACCGCGGTTAGCCAATGCGCGCAAATACTATCCGAAAAGTTTGACATAGAAATGCATACACACCATACCGGATGTGATTTCTTTTTCATTGCGCACCATGTGGACAAATTTTTAGCGTCGAATAATATGTATTTCGACCCTTCGTGAATTCGAAACGGAGCCTGAGCAACTGGCGGGAGTTGAAAATTTACAAAACAGATAAGTTTTACAGATTTTCCTACATTATTATGCTTTTCAACCAAAAAATGGGCGCCGCATTTATGAATGAGAATAAAAGAGTGACGAATGACTCAGTCTTAACAGCCGTTTCAAACCTTGCAGGGTCGTGGCCGTGACGCCTTGCCGGTCACAGATCACGCAAAATCTATCCAATCAGAGCGTTGATTCATCAGCCCTTCCCAGCGTCCTGTTTGCAGGGCGGGGGTGTACGAGCGAACGCTCCCTAAAGAAAATATGACACGAGCCTCCCCCCCCCCCCCCACCTATTGATTTTCAGAGGCTTAAGTGTCCGGAGAAAATAACCAGTCTACATTTCAGCACGCTTCCCTGGAAAAAATCAGGATTCACTTTGCTAGCCCCCCCCCCCCCCCCCCCCAAAAAAATATTGGCTCTAGAACCGCGCCTGGAACACACCTTTTTAAACCGTAGCCTTTTTGTTCGTGGTCTTTGAATCAGCATGCGATTCAGTTTCAAATTCTCCCTATTATAACTAACTTCGTTCGATGACGTCACAATGCTGGATTGTCGCAAAGACGTTTGTGGTAATTCAAAGAATATCTATGGCTGCAGACCAGCAAATAAACTGCCATGGACATCAGTGATAAATACCCCCACTTGTAAAGATCAGGACAAATACTCACAACTCTCCAAGGTGTTTGAGACACCCATCAAATTACAGCTTATTTCATCATCTTTCATTGTCTGTTCAATTTTTGCGGTATAATCCGATGACCTTTTGGGATAAAAATTCCATTAAAAGATGATGACCCTGTAGTCTTGTAGCCCATCGCCCAAGGCACAATCTGGTGCGATGTCCTCACATTGTTTCCCGGCAATCACTGAAACTAATTCAGGATCAACAGTTATAGGGAAGTTGGTCACGGAAGAACGTTTTTCAGGAAATCCGGACATCAAAACATGCTTGTCTTATTGTGTGTTATTGCTCAAGCAGCACCCTTTCAACTTTGCCATTTCGCTGGAGTTCACAGTGCGCTTTTATCATCAAGTTACATTCAGCAGGATGAACGAGTCATGAATATAGAGGGCGCAAATACAAACGGACCGGATCGTGATGATGCACACAGTTTTAGACCAGTTCAAATTGCTTTATTTAACTGGATGAATTTGTAGAAATCATGTGTAGAGTTGGTGTTCGTACAAATTGCTCAGGCTTTCTGTTCGCCTGAAGAGATTAAAGCAAAAGCTCTCGGATGATTTCACTCATGTATTGCATGTAGGGTTCCACTCAGCATGCCGCTGAGATTCTATTGGATATTTGGACAAACAGCCATATTGATTTTTGGCTTATTTTTCGAAAGGTTTTGGTGATTGGTACAGATATTCACAAATCTGAAATATTTTGTGAGACAAGTTTCAGTAGACAAACAGATGGTGGCTTACTAGAGCCAAACCGGTGCACTGATTTCCTATCCGGAAAAAAATCTTTATGTAACGACTGTAACTTGACTGCGGTAGTCCAGCTGTAATGTTTGCGCCACTGCTTCCTTGGTATGAGATCGATTTCCCTCATAAATGCAAAAACTGTATGCTCATTGTGATTCCTATAACTACAAGTTCAAGCAACCTTGAACCAGTTAGAGGAACATTACGATCAATTGCTCACAATCTTAAGTATGATGAAGCACAACTAACTTTTAAACTTTTAGCTTTAATAGTTGATGCTATACATTTTGACCAAAACAGATAAATTAACAGGATTATTTTTTTTGGTTCTTGTCACTGAATTTCGTTGCTAACACACGTTAATAGTCTGCCTACCGGCACACTATTTCGAAAACGTCTTCAGTTTTTTTAAGACGATATATATTGTCTGATATAACACTATACATACACGAAATAATTCAGTGTCAAAAACAAAGTTGTTCAGATTCGACTGGTTTTGAATCAAATTTTGGATGCATTTTTTTAAGAGCTCATTACATCAAGTTCCGTGCTGTGATTCAGAATAGTTGACTTATTCAAAATAATTCACGCACTTGTAATAGTTAAGGTAAAAACATTACCGCGTTAACATTTTGGTTTAAAGAAAACAATCTTGCAAAAGTTCGCCTCTTTAAATTAAACAGTATATAGGTATGATCAACCACCTCCTTATTTTCTGCCTCGTTTTTTTCCTGTTTAATTTATCATTTTAATTTTTAAACATGAAATCCTGATACGATGTACTCACATTGTATTCCGGCAATCACTCAAACTAATTCAGGATGAAGAGTTATGGGGAAGTTGGTCACGGAAGAACGTTTATCAGGAAATCCAGACAACTCAAACATGCCTGTCTTATTTTGTGCTATCAGTAAGGTGGATACATGTATTCTCAGTACCTTTTGAACTTTGTTGTTAAACTGTATCATTTCGCTAGAGTTCACAGTGCGCCATTCCGGTTTGATCATCAAACATTCAAGCATTGCAGGATGAACGTGTCACTGAATATAGAGGGCGCAAATACAAACGGACCGGATCGCGATGATGCTCACAGTTTTATTCAAGTTCAAATTGCTTTATCTAGTTGGATTTGTAGCAATCATGTGCAGCGTTGATGTCTGTGCACATTATTCGTCCCTTCTGTTCCCTGTCAAGGGCGGATCCAGAACACAATTTTTTGGGGGGTAGCCCCCCAAAAAAATTGGTCCCCGGAAAGTGGGTCCAAAAAATTACGGCGTGGGGTTCAGGGCCCGCTTAATCATGTGCCCCGAATTTTTGGTAATTCTAAATGCTCTGTGGCGATCTGAGGATATTTCTGACCACTTTGACCATTTTTTGTTTCGAAAAGATGGTAGTGTACCCAGTGCCTGCCTTTATTGCGACGTCACTTAAAAACAAAATTGGGGTTTTTTTTGGCGGGGCGGGGGGGGGGGGCATGGTCCCCCCCCCCCCCGGATCCGCCTTGTCCGCTGTTCGTCTTCAAATATGAAGCACAAGCTCTGTTTGCATACAGGGTTCCACTTAGCATGCCACTTAGATTCCGTTGAATATTTTCTTGAAATGGCGATAGTAGTATTTGCTGCAAACTTTGAAAGTGTTTGGTCAGTTGGTACACAGATAATAATAAAACAAATATTATTTACTCTTTTTGCTGCAATAGGGCGACTTTCCCGTAGACTTGTGCACAAACCTAAACTGTCACCTAACCCAAGTTTACCTTATCTTTTTTCCACGAAATTTAGTATTTTTACTAATTGGACCATGAGGAACCGATCTAGATGGTTTGCGACAGCAAAATTCCTTGTCCTAAGGGTCGTTTTCACAAAAGGGCGACAGTTATGTGTCGCCTTAATAAGGTGTGTCGCCCTATTGTGGACGGAGTTAGCAAAATCTGTCGCCCTATTATAGCTGTTAGTAAAATATGGGACATTATTCGGTTAACAAACAAATGGTGGCTGATGCTAGTAGTCAAACCGGTGCGCTGATTTCCAATCCGGAACATAATTATTTTTGTAACGACCGTACCTTGACTGCGGTGCCCACCTGATTTCCGCCACTACTTCCTTGGTATGAGATCGATTGTCCTTGATAATGCAGAAAATGTACGTTCATTGTGATGCCTACAATTTCAAATCCAAGCAATTTAAAAAAGAAAACAAAGGATTATTTGCTTTTGATGCATTTTTCTTTTCGTGAGAAGCAACAAAATGGCTTAAAAACTTAAGAAGGTCGCAACTAACCTGTTGAAGTTTCAGCTCAGTGGATACTATCATTGAGAAAATAAAGCAGAGAAAACGTATGCACCATTGTTGGATCTCGTATCTTGATTCCGTGCTTTAAAACACCTTAACTATTTGTTTTCATTTTAAAAACACCTTCAAAGTTTTCAACCGATATATCAGGCGAAATACTTTCACCGGGTATTTGAT
>JASAOE010000106.1:0-25000 GCA_029964075.1 Patiria pectinifera
CAACGGAGCGTACATCTCGGGATATGGAACACTCCAAGGATCACTGAGGGAGGCTAGTTTTACTACACCACGAGTTAAAGCAGTCAGTATTTGTTTTATATTGCCTCACCTACGGACTCTGTTTGATTTTCAGAGATATCTGATAAGTTTAACCAAACTCCATTCAAAAATGTACTTCTATTACAATATGAAATTACTTCAAAATTTACTTGCACTTTTCCAAACTACCCCTTCATGAAATGTTTGAAACGAACTCTCTAGCACGTTGGAACGATACCTGCAACGCGCACACCCGTACCCATGCATGTGCACACATACTTCTGGTTGCTACGTTGGTTATGCGTATAGTACTGTTTTCAGACCGAGGCAACCATTATCTAGTCTTTTGGGCTGGGCACAACAAGTGAGTAAAAAAATAGTGCATGCCATGTGAAGGTTAATGCCATCAGCCAATCAAGATACATTATCTACATCGGTGAGGTGGTATACAAAGTACTGCATTTACGAAAACCAGTTGCCTACACAGCAGCTCTGGTGAGTGGTCACATAGTGCCTTTTACCATTTTTTCTGGTCATGTCCCCAGTACCAAATACATAGGAGGTCATAGTGACATCTTGGCCGGTTCTATGAGCACTAGGGATGAGGAGATTCTGTTTGGGGTCGGTGAGTTTCTGAAGCAGACGGGATGCTGTCTGGTAAGTCACTTTGTTCGAAGTGTCTTTTAGCAGCGGGTCCAAATCCTATCAGGGCTGTTTTTAAAATTTGCAACAATTTTTTTTTTATTTGCTGCAGGGCTTTACTATTATTGCCAGAATCCAGAATGCAAACCTGAACGATTAGAACTTGGGGACATCTTCAGCAAAAAGTAGCTCATGTGTCCCCTTCTGTTTGGCAATTTGACAGGAGATGAGTGGCAAAGGAATTCCTCTGTCACAGGTCGTCAGTTCATTTGAATAGCTTGACTTGAGACTGGGTGATATGTGGTTGAATTGTGACGGCTTTTAAGTGACTCGGTTGCAACTCGGTTGCTGATATCCATGTATTTGGAATAGTCTTAGTTTATTGAAAGTTACGAAAATACCAGCCTAATGCATTCCAACTTCTGCTTGCAGTCGCCGTTCGATGCTTTCCTGCTGATGCGCGGTGTGCGCACACTGCCCCTACGAATGGAGAAACACAGCCAGAACGGACTGAAGATTGCGCAATATTTAGAGCAACATCCTAAGGTAATTAAAGGTCATTCGCTGTCTTCGTTTTATGATCATCAATTTGCCTGGACAGCTTACCACATACCTTTTGGTGACATTTCCTCAGATCAGCAAGGTGTACTACCCTGGCCTACCGTCCCATCCCCAACACGAGGTAGCCAAGAAACAGATGTCAGCCTTTGGTGGAATGGTCGTGTTCGAGGTAGCAGACGGACTGCAAGCCGCTAAGACACTGGTCGATGTAAGTTCCTGTCCAACACGAGACAGCAAAAAATCCAAAATTCTCTATATACAGGGTGACCCATAATATGCAACCGTGAAACATTTGCATTTTTTTTTTTCAAAACCTGACCAGAGAATTTTTGTAATTTGGATATCAGATTAAAGCTCAGTGATAATTTTGTATTTTAAATACTGATTAAAATCTTAAAAACAGCACATTGGGTTGCTTAGCAAGTACCAATTATGTAAACATAAACTCATTTTGGGTCCATTCCCAGGGCATTACCACAATTAACTAGCGTTCATTTATTTGTCAAATTTTGTTTAATATTTTGACGTATTTATGATGCTAAAAGGGCTTAAAATAGGACTATTAAAAAGGATAAGATACCTGTTCATTTGGAAAATAAAAGGTATTTCCGTCAAATGCATTTGTTCTCTTTTAATATTATGTAAGGATTACTGGGACACACTGCGCTACATGCATTTCGTGAACAAATAGGTACAGCGTGAATCCCGTATCTGTGCTAATGCCATTGGAATTGACCAAAAAGGAGTTTTGTTCCATAATTGGCATTTTCTCACCAATCCAATGTGTTGCTTTCATATTTGTTTCTCAGTATTTGAAAGAAACAACTCTCAGCTCTTATCTGATATCAAAAACATACAAATTCACAGATCACGTTTACGAAAAAGGCAAATGTTTCAGGACTGCATTTTTTGGGGATCGTCCTGTGTGGACCAATTTTAGCGCCCGTTCACTGTACATTTACCGAGGCCCATCAGCAGGATGACGCGGATGTTGCATCATTGACCTTACGGACACGTGATCCCAACACCGCGTCATAGACTCCTGGGATTCAGGAGGATGGCAACCTAGAAATATAGATCTACCGAAAGCCTACTCACGCAGACAAGCATCTCAATTTGGCTCCAGTCACCCAGTTGAGCACAAATTGTGGGTCATTAGAACAAAGTACCATCACGTGTCCGTGAGGTCAAGGATGCAACATCCGGGTCATCCTGCTAATGAAGACCAGACTTTCGGTCGAAAATTGCAGGTACGAAACTCTCCAGTGTTGTGATCAAATGTTTACCACTAAATTATAACTTATTTTCTTCCCTTACATGCAAGTATTAAAAGGGACATTATCTACAATGTTTTTACTTTTTTATCTCCATCTATAGACTTATGTTTTATTAAATTACTTTAATGTATCATATGCTAAAGATTCTGTAGAAAGTGAAACCATGGAATCAAATGGTGCCCAATTCGGTGAGGGCGCTGTTTTACATTGGGTCACATAGTTATTATTACTCAAAATTGACATCTATACAAACGAGGTATTCACCTTGCTTTCCCCTTCTCAACAGAAGAGGACACTACGCAGAATTATATTTTATAGAGCCTCAGTACTAAGACTTAGTTCCTGGCAATACATCTGCTCTACATTCTTAAACATGGTTTACTCAATCTGCCATACTTACAAGATTTGATGTCCGCAATATTGGAATTTGAGTGGTATATTGGTATATTGGTTCGAACCCTGACGGGGAACATTGTGCTTGTGCTCGAGCTGCTACAGATGTCCTCATTGTCTAAAGAACATGAGTAATAATTGTGAGGCGCTCTGAGACTTTTGGGATAAAAAGGCAATATAAGCAGCAGCAGCAGCAGCAATATCAGCAGCAGCAGCAACAGCAACAGCAGTAGCAGCATCAGCAGCAACAATATTAGCAGTAGCAGTAGCAGTATCAGCAGCAGCAGTAGCAACAGCAGCAGCAGTAGCAGTAGCAACAGCAGCATCAGTAGCAGCAGCAGCAACAACAGCAACAGCAACAGCAACAGCAGTAGCAACAGCAGCAGTAGCAGCAACAGCAGCAGCAGTAGCAGCAGCAACAGCAACAGCAGTATAGCATTAGCAGCAGTGATAGCCGCAACATCAACATCAAAAGCAGCAGCAGTAGTAAGCTTCAAATCAATAGAGTGAATAGACAAGATCATAATTCGCTTTACTTTTCAGTCGGTGAAGCTGATCACCCTTGCCGTGTCTCTTGGATCCGTCGAGTCCCTTATTGAGCATCCAGCCACTATGACCCACGGTCCTGAGCTCATGACATCCGAAGACAGGCAGAAAGGGGGCATATCAGACGGCCTCATCAGACTCAGGTAATATCGTCATTATTATATGCCTATAAGGTTTTATTGTTTAACCCCCAAGGATTACATGCACTTTTTTTACTGTACCATGGCAGTTAGATGTTCTTACAACAGTTTTATCAAAAAGTAGCTTTCTTGCAAAATGATAGTTTGGACATTCAGTTCTGACATTTTTTGTTTGCAATTGATGGTATATAGACAAACTCGCCGATTTACATCCATTAAGAAGATGGGATTTTTGTGTCGGGGTGATGTAAATCAAATTAGGTTTTGCCCTTCACCGACGTATAAACACTGTATACTCAGTGTGTTACCTCCCGAGTTGAAGTTACTCGGTTGGGACTCGAACCCACGACCTCCTGCTTTCGACTGCAGATGTCTTACCCCTCGACCACCGAGCTAACGGGATCGGTTGGATGGTTCGAATCAAATGTACATAGCAGCGGGTTAGATTCGAACCAGCCAACCGATCCCGTTAGCTCGGTGGTACGGAGTGGTAAGACATCTGCACAAGAAAGCAGGAGATCGTGGGTGCGAGTCCCACCCGAGCGATTTGTTTTCAACTTTTACTCGGCAGGTAACACACTGAGTATACAGTGTTTATACGTCGGTGAAGGGCAAAACCTAATTTGATTCACATCCATTTATATATGGAATGGTGGTATACCCTTATTACAAAACAATTTGTCCAATTAGCGATAACATTGCATCCGTACCAAACATGAATATATCTACTAGCAAGCCAGATGTTCCATCAACAGTCCTTGCAATTCTGAGCAATCTAAAGGGCGGGTGTCCGAACCTCCAATTTCATTACGTACATTGTGCCATTTTTGATATCAAATTTTCGATCCATACAATATATCTTGATTTTTTTTCAATCAAGAGTTGCTGCCAACTTCTTAGTTACAATTCACGTATTTCTTCTCTCTCTCTCTTTCAGTGTTGGCATAGAGAATGCGGACGACCTGATCCGGGATCTCGAGCAAGCTTTGGCTAAGGTCTAAAGACAAGGGAACGAAACGACAGGGGGAAACGAAACGGGTATTGCACAAGCTACAATCGTCATCTCTTTATCCATGCCTTTATAAAAAAAAAAATTCCCTGAAATATCTGCAGCTTTAATTAAAAAAAAATCCGCACAATTAAGCAGAATACATGTATTTTACAATTAGATTTTTATTTTAAATAGTGGAAGAAGATTTAAATTTGTTTCTTCAAAAGTAAAAAAAGTATTTTGTATTTTTCCCGGTGTCCATTGTGTAGAACCTTCAAGAGACTTGCTTTTTATCATATTGATATCTGAAATATTCATAAGATTAGATTTGAGTCGGAGTGATGTAAATTTAATATTAGGTTTTTACCCTTCACCGACGTATAAACACTGTATACTCAGTGTGTTACCTCCCGAGTGAAAGTAAGAGAAAATCAGTCGGTTGGGACTTGAACCCACCCATTTCTAGTGCAGACGTCTTACCAATCGACCATCGAGCTTGCGGGATCGGTTGGCTGATTCGAATCGGATGTAGCAGCAGGTACCGCTATAAAACTGTTCATAAAATTGAATTTGCGTTGGGGTGATGTACATCCGATTCATACCAGCCATCCGATCCCGCAAGCTCGAATGTCAAAAATTGTTCGCTTTGTGTTTCTTTTTAATTTCATAGATTGTACTTGTCGGCATATTTCTATCAAAACATTTTAATCGTCGGCCCTGCTGTATAAGTCAGAGGGGGGATCCGTTCACCAGTTAAGGAGGATGAGAGGCTCACTGAACACGGCAATCATTGGACGGGACACTTCTCCTTGATTTGCTCTCCTATGATTGGTTTATGATATAATTCGCTGAGATCCAGTATGAGTGAAGCTTAAATCGCAAGTAAGCAAAAAACAAAAACCCTTCAGAGAAACAGAAAAATACTAGTTCGATTTCCAGCAGCGTGTACATTTCAAACGTTGAAAATAAAACATTTATACAACAGAAAGCTAGACTCTCAGGACGAGTTTATTATAAACATATGATGGGCTAAACGTGGTCATACATGCATTTGCATTGCCAGTGTACACGGTGTACGTAGACCCTCCACTTGACATTACAATTCATATGAATGTCCTCGTCAACCCCGGTCCTGGTCAATTTTTTAAGTTTACAGTCGACAAAACATGGCCCATTTGAAGAGTGTCATTAGACAACTTTAGCTATACATTTGTTATACATTGGGGCATAACGTTCTGCCGCCTTTACAAAAAAAAAACATATTGATAAAAAGAAAAGAAAAGGGCAAACATATACTCGAATCATACGCTTACGAAACTACTGAATGGAAAAACTGACAATTTCAAATGTCCCGTCCTGCAAATTTGTCGACCATCTCCCACAATGCACTGGGAAAACTGAACTCTCCGTGGCAAACTCTTGGGGGCGCACTGCATTGTGAATCGCTCAAATTCAGCACGTGTGGGTGGGTCAAAATGTCATATGCAAACGAAGCTCCAATGTTACCTGATGGGAAAATCCCCAGATTCCCAGAATACGATGACTGATTTCTTTATGAAATTTCTTGTGTTTATTTACGTAGGAAAATTTGCCACTTACCAAATTTATTAAATTGTATTAATTGTATTCAAAACTATTTTAAAATATGTTTTTAATCACCCATGATGAAATATTAACTGTAATTGAAAGCTTGGTTTTTAAAATATTATTGAACTAATGGCTTTATGCACATTTAAGCTATTTTGCCATTAAAAACAAATTCAGCCAGAATGTTCTCATTTATAATGTGGCTTCGTGGTTTTCAATTTAAGAAGATTCCTGTAACCTCGTCTGGGGAAAAAGCTGCCCCAACCTCGTTCCCGGGATCAACCGAATCTCATTTTCAATCTACTGAAGATTTACACTAGCAAGTTTTTGGGTCACGGTACTTCTCGCGACCGGGTTGGGGGATGCCTGCTGTTTATGGAGCGAGCATTATCATGACCTATTTGGGCCAATTACAAAATTGGCCTAATTACAAAAAAAAAGGCTGAATTCAGTTATGAATTAGAATTCTGCTTTTAATTTTTTTCTCCATTGATCAGTGTTGTCAATTAAAAATCCATTTTCAATTTCATTAACATACAGAAATCTATGAAAAGTTAAACTTCAAGTTATTTTTGGTCTGTGTCTCGTCTTGCCCTAGTCAGAGGTTCAACCACTGGTAAAGGGGAACTTACGATGCTTTTTAGCTATGTCCCAATAGGGAACTTGTGAAGTATGAATATTTTTGACGGAAAAAATGACGTAGTAATTTAAAATTATTTCAAAATGTACTGACATTGTCAGTACTGATGCATCCTAAAATTGGGCCATGAACTTGAGGGTTTGTAATAAAAACAGATGGGTTGAAGCCTTGCACTGGACTGCGAGCTCGTATGTCTGCGAATTCGGACGGAGCGCTTACAATACATCAAGACGGTAATTTAAAGATTGTGCTGTTTTGTTCTCCTTTGCTGTGCTATTAAATATATTTTGGGATATTGGATATTATAAAAGAACTTCAAAATTCGGTATTTTTTGTTCGTTGTCAAAAGGTGGGGAGATATATCCCCCCCCCCCCCCACACACACACACACACACATACATAGCACACCCATACATAGGCATAGAAGTGGGGTACTTCCTTTGTTCTCGTGTTTGCGACGTCGCACACTTATGTCAAAATACTCTTAACCAGAATTGATTTCCTGGGCTGAAATTCGGACTTAATATACATTTTCTAAAACTCTTTCATTTGCGACAAATCAACCCAGCTTGGAAATTCCTAGTCTTTGAGTAAAATCTATATATCTATTTCGTGAAAAATATGTGGGGTACCAAAACGGTACCCCGCAAGTCGGTGGGCATTCCTTGTGGGGTACCTTCCATTGTTCCGGTACCCCATAAAGCAGCGTTTAAACGTTCACATTAACGCCCTTGTGTACCAAGGAAACCTTTTCATGGACTAGTCTAGGGGAACAGACGGTCAGTATGCATCGTCCATCATGCAAAAAATTTACACAGATTAACATAAAACCTACTCTGCTAGGAAAAACCTAGCGTAAAACTACTTACCGCAACAAGCAGGGAGTTTCAGCAGATAGTGAATTTGCAGTTCGCACCTTCGATATTAGAAGTGTGTCGTACTTGTGTTTGAACCAAAAATATGTCATGCGCTATAAAGACTCAAGTCAACGATATCATGTACATGTAATTTCAAACGCGTTTTTCATTGCATCATTAAATTACAACGAAAAAAACGATAGTGATCCGATCAAGCCTTCGCATCGGTGACTTTGAAGAAGTGTTGGTTGAAGTAGAAACCACGATGGCGTGTCATTGTCGTAGTGGTTTGATACATGTGTCAATCAGAACCGCGGGGCATGCTGTCGTCCGCTGCACGGGGACTTGTTGGAAAATGAAATCCTAGATTTTTTGCCCATCATCCTCCCTTGTGAATTGAAGCTTGCACGTGGTATCGGGGAGAATCAATAAACGTGAGAGAATTTTGCAAACAGCGGTATTAAATAGACGTTTTAGTCAGTATGTTCTGATCTTCTGGACTGATGACTGTGACTTCTGACCAAATCGCAGAGTTAATACCCATGGGAAGTATATTTAAATATATATTTAGGGCCTACTTCAATTGACTTATCCACAAAATCGTCTACCGAGCAACCCTAACAAATTAATACTGTCTATGTTCGAGTTAGTTGCTCACCGACACCAACGCTTTTATGGTTTTTGTGTGTGTGTGTGTTTCTGCTTCCAGTCGAGGGGTTTACTTTATAACAAATGATCTCATATTAAATTGTATTTATTTCTTCATGTTTTGTTGCTGTTGTTCGTACCTCTTGTTGTTGAAACAATGATGTCTTGAGAAGTAAGGAAAGCATTACAATTTACAACAAATAGACAGGTTCTACCTCAACGCTCGATTAATCGATCACACAGATTACAATTTAGTAAATTGCTATGCGGGAGTCTGTGACTAGACGAATCAGTGTTTGGTACCTAGCGTTGACATGAAAAGTGATCGTGCGCTGGCGAGACTTGTACACTTCATGCTATGAACTATGTTCCACGTACAACTAAACGCTTCCCACGTTGAAACGTTTCCACACCATTGGTAACTGGTAGGGCATTGATATTATTATAAAACTTCTAACACTGTCAGGGATTGTGGAAAAGACTGTACAATCCATCAATAGATATATCGACTCGGATCAATATCAGCGACTTACGAAGACTTACAGAAACCCAATTTGGAATATTCGAGTTAATCAATACCTAATTAATCCTTGGTCATAATTTCAGTACTCTGTATCTCCCTACATTGTTTAAATAGACCGGCTGTTGCACAATGACGGTTATTCAAACAGTGGACACCGCATTATTTGTATTACATTGCAACATATATTGGAGCTACACTACTAATGAGCACCCGTACATAATGAAACAGTACATCGTTCGGAGAAATAAGAAGATTTCTGTCGCAGTGAGCTCAGCAAACACAGAACACTCGGTCGCAATAAACCTGACAAAGGACGGGAAATGACACAGCGTTCAGAACAATGGCTGTAATAATTACAGGAAAGTGTGCGTGTTGCAGCTAATAACTTGGAAGTGGAAGTAAACTGCATGCTCTATTGTGGCTTTTCAGCGCACTTTCGTAAGTCAGGGATTTTCCGGATCTGGATGTTCCTTTCCTTGAGCGAGATGTAAGAAATCAAGAAGATAGACGGAAGGAAATACTTCGGGGAGGTCGTTCTCAGAGGAACCTTATACCTCTCAGAAAGAACGTAAAATATATGTATTTCTCAAAATCTTCTTTTTTCAAGAAAGTGTTTTAGGGTTTTTGATACCTTTTTTGGCAACTTTGTCACATATATTGAGTTGAATTTACAGTAATTTCATCATGGGGCTAAGGACATCTATGTCATGTTCGAACCTTCCTTTACAGATTCTTTAAGTAATACGTCCATGTTTAAAAACATTAAAAATAACGTTAGTTGATCTGGGCGATATTATGAATATGTAACATTAATTCGACTCCACATTTTTCAATCTCTTCCCTCTTTAATGTAGTGAATTGGATAGCCTAAATGGAGCGGGGGAAAAAGAAAAGGCCTTGGTTTTGGAAAACCATGTATTGTAGCTATACAACAAATATTGGCTGAAGGGGGGATGCCTAAAATTTGGCAGGAATGTTGATTGGCCAGTTATCTAGCTATGATTTGCCGTAACTGAGTGCCCTGCATTTTGTCGAAGAGGGCGCTTTACTGTATTTTTATGTATCTGATTTCAATGACAAGAACCTGTTCCCGTTTCATCATCATCCAGATTTCCAGTTACCTGAACGTTCTTGTACGCGGCGTGACGACACGGAAATGCAAATAAACGGGGTGGAACCCGTCAAGCACTACACGTACGTGCGAGGAGAACAATGAATATGGAGGTATGAATGATGCACAGCAATGATCAAAAATGTGGGTTTCACTGACGTTAAGGACACGGCAAAGTAGCTCAGATTGAAGCCTTAATGCCTAAAACCAAACTCACAGAGTTTACTTTTGAAACTCGACAACATCGAGCTAGTAATAAATATTAAAGAGTAGTGTTTTTTTCGTGTTTTATTAGAGAATTTTCAAGACCACTTTAAAATGTTTCATTTTCTCATGTTGTAATCACTATAGATGGCAACTTTGTTGTTGCATAATTCTTGTATAGTTGAATGGTTGTGACCATTTCAAATGTTGAGTAAAATATTAGGTTCAGAACCTCCCCTGATGGCCCCAAGAGGGCTGGTATTCAGGTGGACCAGTTCGCTCGTACCCCCCGCCCTGCAAACAGGACGCTGGATAGATTGGATAGATTTTGCTTGACCTGTGACCTGCAGATCATCACGGCCACGATCCTGCAGGGTTTTAAACAGTCACTTTAATAAGACTGAGTCACTATTCTTGTATTCCTACTCATTGCCTAAATGCTTATTTTTCGTCGAAAAGCGTTATAATGTAAGAAAATCTAAAAAACTGTAAAAAATAAAATAAAATAAAGAACAATTGGGATACGAGCGAAGTGGACAGGGTGTCCGTCAGATACGCTGCCTGAACCAGCTCTGCTGGAAAGTTGTCCATTCCTGCCGACTCTCCTTTTTTTCAGCGATTTCACCGCTGCCTCCACTTCTTCACGAAGGATGGGGTAGTTATCGGTGTTGATTGCTGGAGGGACATTCAGTACCTCTGGGTCACCTGTGGCTCTGTGGGTGTACAGCTCTGAGCAGTATTCTGTCCATCTCTTAAGAATCTCCTGTTCTGTAAGACAGTTTCCTGCTTTATCCTGTACGGCGGTAACTCGCCCTTGATTTGTGTTTGTCAGGTGTTTTACAATTTGGTAAGCTTTCTTACTATTGTTCTTTTGTAGGTTTTCCTCAATATCCTTCCACTGTTCTTCTATCCAATTCTCTTTTGCTTTCTTCATGCCCTTTTTGACTTCCCGATTAATGGCTTTGTACTGCTGTGCCCCTTCTACTTCCTTTTTTTTTTCTTTTTCTTTAGCTCTCTCCTTCTATCACACAGATCTAGGATATCAGCTGTGAACCATGGTTCTTGACCGGGCGATGTTTGCCAAGGAACTCACTGGCTGTCTTGGTCACCGGAATTTGATTAATTATGGGGTTTTCTGCCATAACAAGTCTGGTGAATTTCGCTCAAAACAGGATAGGACCAATATAATCAAATTTGTTCGTCACGATTTAAAAATCGTGTTTTCAATTCTTCATAAAAAAAAAAAAAACGAATCAAGATCCGCAAGATCGAAACAGATTGGATAAAGTATAGGAAGCTTAGAAAATATATCAACTTAAGGGTGTGGTATATCTCAGCTAGAGGAGGGGCTTGCTGGATCATTTTATGGGAGAGGCTTGTTGAATCCGTCATGGGAGGGGCTTCATAAGTTGGTTAGAAGAGGAAGTTGGTGATTCAGAAATTGAAAGGGCGTGGCAAGTCAGCTAGGGTAGGGGCCTAGTCCGTCAGCTGTGAGAGAGGGCCCGATAAGTTAGAACGGAAGAGAGGTTCGGCAGGTCAGTAAGGGAGGGGCTCAGTAATCAAGCTCTGGGAGGGGGTTGGTAATCGAGTTCAGGGAGGCGTCACAAATTGAAAGGGCGTTCTAAGTCAGCTAGGGTAGGGGCCTAGTTAGTCAGCTATGGGAGAGGGCCTGATAAGTTAGAAAAGGAAAGGGGCTCGGCAAGTTAGTAAGGGAGGGGCTCAGTAATCAAGCTTAGGGAGGAGCTCAGTAATCGAGCTCAGGGAGGAGTCAGAAATGGAAAGAGCGTGGTCAGTCAGCTAGGGTAGGGGCCTAGTTAGTCAGCTATGGGAGAGGGCCCGATAAGTTAGAAAGGGAAAGGGGCTCGGCAGGTCAGTAAGGGAGGGGCTTAGTAATCGAGCTCAGGGAGGGGCTTAGTAATCGAGCTCAGGGAGGGGCTTGGAAAGTCAGCTACAGAGAATGGGCTTATGATTGGAGGGGCATGGTAAGTCAGCTGAGGTGGGGTTTGGTTTACAGGGGTGGTGCTAAGCGAGGTTTTTTTGTTAAAATATAATAACTTTACAAACTGCATGTATAAATAATGATTATGACGTTTCTACGATGTCAAACATCATCCGAAATTCTAATGGCCAGATTACTTTTTTCAATTGCCCAATTAAGTACGCATTTTTTTTGTCATTTATATTCTCAGGTGACTGAGAGCGGTGAGAATACACTCTCAATTAAAGACTTTCACAAACCCACTTGGTTGTGTTGAAATAACTGCATTATTAGTAGCTGCATTGACAACCTTCGGCCGCCCGTGATTGGATATTATGTTATACCGTAGCAAACTACATAGTTGCTTAAAATGGGCACTAGGTCCTAAAATCCCCATGTTTTGGATTGTTTACTTATCCTATTTCAAACATCTGGTTGAAAGGAAACCAATCTAATGTCTTACCGTTCCCGAGAAAAGACGAAAAAACCGGCTGTTTACATCGGACACGACGGAGCGCGAATACATTTTTCCTGTCGTTGCCTCGGCCTGTTTGTAAGATATACACGTTTGTCTCGGGAACAGCAGTGACCAATCACCAATGCACAAAATATATTTTCTTCGACGTCCGCAAAAGGCGAACATTTTATGAATGAAATGACAACTAGCACCAAAACAGCTCGACTTTTTGGAGTCGCAAAAGTAGACCCTGAAATTCGATCTCGCACGCATAATACAGGAATAACACAAAAAGCCCAGTTTTTAAAGGATAGTTATGTGAATGTTTATATCCTACTTTTTAATGTTCTTACCGATAAACATCTTTTTGTTCAAATCGCGTTTTGTAGCCCAATCGGGCTGTTCCAGGACCCAGTGTCCCTTTAATTGTTAAATTTGACGATTTCTTGCAAGTTTAGAGGCATAAGCTTAGGCACTACTTTTGTTAATGCCTGAATGATATGTAAACTAATAAACCCGTATGTGGGCCTTTTTGTGGGATGTCGTGTGTGTGCTGTTACCATTGTTTGAAGTCAAATGAGCTTAAGATGACACAATAGTTTTTAAAGAAAGACCGTACACAGAGGAGAGTGCCCGTTAAAGGCTTCCGTTCCTAATGGCTAGCACAGTGCTTAGTTCACAATTTCATCTGGCATTTCTTTCACAGGGCAAGTTACTGCAAAATTCCTTTCTCAATTCCTTCACAGAAAGGACAGTATTGACTATTGCAGTGAGTATATGCAGCCTGCACAAATCAACCTGTTACCTCACGAAATTTCCGTTTCCCGCCAAAACAAACTTGACACAGCAGATTTCCGGAAATAAAGGTCAGTTGACCGGATGCGGAAGCCTAGTTTCTGTTTCCAATGCACTTTGGCATCTGGAAGTATAATGCAGCAAAGACATGCATCAGTACAGGTGGATGCAGCCGAATATGCAAACCACAAGGAAACATATTGTGTTTATTTTGATAAATCATTACCTTGAACGAAGCAATTTGCTGGATCGGAATAACACCTGCTAGCTCAAGCGCGTTATTAACTGAACTATCCACCCTCCAGTTGACGCTATCCCAATTACTCAATCATTTTAATTAAGGGAACTGATCAGAAGCCACAAACCCATAGCTGACCATGTCACATTTGAAGGTTTTATTTGGACTCCCATAAAATCCTTGCTTGGAATCCAACTTGTAAACATGACTTGCCCCGATCCTAATTCTGTCACGTGTGGTCTAGCAGTGTAAGCACAGAATTGATGATCGTGTGGTTGTGATGGGTTCAAGCCCCGCCTTGGCCGTGCGTGTTGTGCCTTTAAGTCAGGCGCTTTAACTCAATTACTCCTCTGAACCCAGGTGTTAAATGGGTACCGGCATTATTCAATGCTGGAAAGGTAACACTCGCTGTGGAGGAGGTTTTGCGATCTCCACACAGCAGCATATGGGTCTGGCCCAATCGCTAACGACAGAGAGATGGGCACTCCGGTCCTGTTAACACAGGTTCGTTCCCTTTACCTTTATTTTTAATTCTGTCCACCCAGGCATGCGCAATACAGGGTGAGTAAAAAAAAAAAAAAAACATGTCGGGACCATGTTTTGTAGTGAAGAACTGCTTGTAGCACTTTTAAAATCTAGGATATGAAAGCCCAATTCATAAGCTTTCGTTCATCAACCACTTCATTCAAACCACTTATAAGTTTTTCACAGCCGCGAGTTTTTAGGTTTTAATCACATTTAGAAAAGTGTTTCAAGTTCAACAAAAGTTCAAACAAATCTCATAAGGATGTGAAGGAAATGTATTCGGTTTGCTGAAAGAACACACGTTTTGTGATTGTGTGACACCTTTTTAAAAATGCCGGTTGTGTTTAAAACTCAGTAACAAAAAAACAAAATGTAACATGGTATTCTAAAAAAAAATACTAAAAACAAAATTATGGTTACTATTTATATTCTATGGCGAAAGATTACATGCATTTTCTTTCTTCTAAAACAATTGTGCCGACATTTGGGTTTCGTTTTTTTACTCACCCTGAACAACCACTGCGTTTGTATTTCATTGGAGTACAAATTTCGCACCATAACCGCATGCCCGTAGGTTCATGACATGCGTTAAAATCACCTAAGCATTTGTCATGATTTACCTATATCGTATTGTACACATTGATACTTTTAAACCGCAAATGTCAATTGATTTAGACGCAGTACAAACAACACACCTTTGCTGAAAATCGGTCTTACGTGACCGCAATACCAACGGTGATTTTGTTGTTTAGTTCCTTCTTGCACTTTGTCAGTTTCCATTGTTTTTATTCAATTATTCTTCCTCCTTATTTAAGCGCGTCCTTTATGTAATCTACTCTATGACTATCTTCTGTCTGACATGTCTTGTAACTCTCGGCAATAGAAATAAAACTTTGTATAAATTGAATGAAATTTGTAAACCTAATGTTAGTTAATTAATGAACCTGAAATTTGTCAGAAATGGTTTTGGTGTTTCCTTTAATGGTTTAGCTTTGATTTCTTTCAGTTCGTTTCAGCATCGAATCACCAGTATCGGGGAAATGGACGACACCCGAGCAGGCTGGCCGAGTATACGGCAGGCCCAGCTCGCTTCTAGAAAAGGCCGAACTCATTGCATCTTTTGTCAGGGACAAAAACGGATCCTAACCTTCAAAAGCCTCCGAATGCATGCATCTCTAAAATTGTGCCAAAATTTTCAAGCGCAGGATCAATCGAGCAACTACAAATGAATCGACTTTAGTGAAACACCTGCAAGGCAGACAAAAGGGTATACTGTCTGAAAGGGTATACTGTCCAGATAACACTCTAACAACCGATTCCTTCCCAACCAACAATTGTCGGACAGAGTCTAATTTTCACATGGTTCCCAACACAAATGCTATTCTTCCACCTATATTACAAAGCAAACAATCCGATCATGATTTAAAAAAAAAAACAAGAAAATTGTGTTAAGTCTCTGCAGCCAGATTGATACAATGAATAAATGATCATTCAGCAAATTATAGTTTCATTGCTAGTTACATCTGTTTTAAAAAAAATGTCCAATGTGATGATACTTGGGGTAAAATTATTTTCGAGCGCAGTGACAATCATGTCATAATTATGCATCAAGATGTACGGCCTAGAGTGAGATCATTAGAGGGGATTAATAATAACTTCAATACCCTTTTAACTTTACATGAGATGCATTTAAAACAAAACATCTCATAATTTGAACATTGAATATGCTGATATATTGAGAATCAAGTAAAAGACGAGAGAGAAAAGGGCCATTCGGCAAATCATAGCTTCTTTGCAAGTTACATCTGTTTACAAATCTGCATAATACGCTGATTATTGGGACAACTGTTCGAGCACAGAGACAACCAAGTTAAGACAATGAATAACTGATGAAGGGCCTGCAGTGAAATCATTACAGAGAATCAATTAAGGAGAATTTCAGTACAACGAACTCTAAACTGTACACGAGGTGCAAATAATTATAACAAAATCTCAAAAACACGGAATAGACTTTATTCACGCGTCGGACATACTAAAATTGAAAGCAAGGTAAACTCTTTGTTTTTTGGAACTTGTGAGTAGAAATGAAAGCAATGAAAATACAATTTCATTACAAATACCACTCTTCTCTGATGAATTAATTAATATTTGTGATCAAACATACCCTGATGTGTCAAGCCACATTTTAAAAAATAATGGAAGTGGGGCTTTTCACGTACTCCGATCATAAAATAGTCTAGCATTATCCCATGCAACAGTTTACTATTTATAAAGTATATTCAGGGAACGCGATCCAAAATTGCTTCCTCGTATTAAAATCAGGTTTATTGGGTAGAGTATTAAGCATAAAATGAAACACTGAAGATCCTTAAACGGTGGACAGTTGACAATATTACAGTTGGAAATTTTCTCTGAAAAATTTGTTCGATTTTGTAATTACAACGTGCCATTGTCTGCGGAAGGGTATCTGTACATACAAGTACTAATTGCGTGTTCCTCTGACTCAAATCTTGGCAACAATTAGCAGACCGGATGTTAATTTCCTTTATCAATTAATTTCTAATGGCACAACCCACAGTGATCATTATTATCTTTTCACGGAGTAGTGTCGCGCAAATTACACTCATGTTTACCTAATTAGTCTTATTGATTGCCACACAATACTTACTCTCTGTTGTATTTGTTTTATTATGCATTGATACTTGGTCAAGTCTAGATACCAGCAGTTAATTACATTGATATCAATCAAGATAAATATTAATATTTCTTGCTGTTAAAAGAACAAGATCATTTTTCCTTTTTTTCTCTCCATTGGAGTTTTCTTAGAATTTTTTTTTAAATTTATCTAAATAGTGTGCCTGCAATCTCAAGCCTCTGTATTTAAGTTTTGGCAAAAAGATCCTAATATCATAATCACTGAATGCAATAATAGGGCGACTTTCCCATAGACTTGTGCAAAAACCTAAAATGTCATCTAACGCTAGTTTACCTTATCCTGCCTCCACGAAGTTCGGTATACTTATGTTTTGGACCACGAGGAACTGATCCAGATGGTTCTTCTTAGGGTCGTTTTAACAAAAGGGCGAGACCAATTTGTCGCCCCAACATCGTAATTTTTATTCCTAGGACGGTTAGGGGCAATGTCATGAATAATTCATGTTTATCCATGAGAACGGACAATGACATCAACAGCATTGTTGTTAGTTACTTAACTAGTTACAATACATTAAAGCATTTTAAAGAACGGTTGTTGTCGAGCTACCACACAGTAGCCTAGTGGATAGCGAGATGAGCTATGGATACTAAGATCCCTGGTTCGAATCCACGTCGTCGCTGCTCGTTTTCATCAGCTATTTTTCTTCTCCAAATTTATCACTGAGATAATTTTAAATTAAGGGGAAAATAGAACGATAACGTAAGTCTTGCAATGATTCAAAGGAAAAACTGAATTATTCATGACATTGCCCCTAGCCCTCCTAAGAAAAAAATTACGCGCCCCAACAAGGCGTGTCGCCATAATGCAGACGCGATTAGCATAATCTGTCGCTTGAACAGTATGCAGTAGTTTAAGGCTACTGTTTCTTTCTGATAAAATACGATTTGTGTAACACTTGTTTCATTGTATCTATGAATTTGACGTCTGTCTACCTTGAATATATGTGTAAAACCTCTGAAAATAGTTTGTCTTATGATCTATTCTGATATCTGACGTTTCCTACTGTCCAGACGGGAAAAAATAATGCAAGTTTAAATGAACGACAAGTTTATATCAAATGGTTGTCTTGTTATTAGCTCACGTAGCTGAGAAAAAACATTGTTAATCAAGTAAAAATCTGTCGTATGCTCTTTTCGAATGCATCAATCACATGCCAATAGGTTCGATTTATTGCCACTTTACACTGTCCAGTCAATTACAAACAACAACGAAAGTACCCTAAACGCTTACATTTCTTTTATGTCGACAAAATATAGAGTTGAATTTCCGCTGATGGTATTGTCGGATTTTTCTGTGCATGATTGCATACAGGAACGGATTCAGAGCCGAGTTGGCCAGGAGGAGGTTCGACAAGTGGTTCCTTGCTACCAAGAGCGGCTCACAGTCCTCGCATTTAGTATCTGCTATCAAGACGAAGAACGGGTACGGGAGGGAACAGAAGGTGAAGACGCTCATGAGGATGGCCAGTCGGATGGCCGGCTTCATGTACCGGTTCTTCATCTTCTTGGAGTTTGTCTTGGGTTGATGGTTTTTCCGATGGGGGAAGAAGGATCTCCTCTTGGCCTCTGTAGGCGATGTTGCGTGTGCAGTGTTCGAGCTTTGCGTGCTTGTTGGGTGCGAATCATTCGACTCCGGTGTCGTAGCCACATCGGCTGATATGGAATTATTCGTCGGTGTCATTGGCTCGCTCTCGACCGGACTCGCCCCTGGGGATGCCTTCCGGGAACCAACACCATTATCCTCGGCGGATGGTGGGGATGGGAGGCGACTGGATGTGATTTTAGCCTTGGGCTTCCGCAGACGCCGACGTAGAAGCACCACGAACCGCAGACTGCACACCAGCATGACGAAGAAGGGAACCAAGAAGAGGAGGAAGCCGGTAATGAAGGCGAACCGGAGGTCGGTCCGGACCGGCGACCGGCACTCCATGGTGAAGTCGATGGTGTCCTCCACCTCTCGCACCCCACCGGCGATCCAGACCAGGATCTCACAGGAGCTGATCAGCAGCGCCAAGGCCCAGGCACCGGCAATCTGCAGCTTGACGTTCCGTAGCGACTGGATCCGAAGATAAGAGGAGTACTCCCGGGAAACCAGCAGCCAGCGGTCCAGGTTGATAGCGGTCAGGGTGTACATGCCGCCGGAGACGCCCAACACAGAGACGAAGACACCGATGATGCAGACAGGCTTACCCAACGGCCAGCCGCCCGCGGTGAAGGTGATAGCGGCGAAGGGCAGCCCCGTGGTTCCAATCAAGAGATCGCTGCATGACAAACTCAAAATCAACAGGTTGGTGGTCTTATGGCGCAACTCACGGCTGTCCCTGAACGCTAAGATCGTGGCTATGTTCCCTATTATGGTAACAGCCGACAACACAAACAAGAGCACTCCCAAAAAGACGGTAAACTTATCCCGTTCCTCGACACCAGGCGAGACAGTGCTGTCCAACACATAGCCACTGTCATTGTAGGACTCAAAATCTACGCTCTCCATTGGAAATGTCACTGACAAAGATTTACTGCTGAAGGTTTTCGCCAGCTTGTAACGTGCAAGCATGTCTTTGATCTGTAGACAAAAACTCAGTACTGTCCTTGATCGATCGGAACCGGCAGTGATAACAGACCGAGCCACAGTGCACGCACTCGTCGTGACAGTCAATAGTAATTATTATTGCTCTGGTTGAGTCCACTATGCACACTCCAGTGATTCTGTATGCCAGGCATACGGTGCGCTGTACTGATAATCATTCTCGTCCAAGTTCGTCTCTGCGCATGACAGCTAAGTAAGCCTCGGAAATGGTCTGTCCTGTGACATGCAACCCACACAAAATGTCAGTTATGGTTCACCAACATATCGTCTGCCATATCGGAATCGAAGCTGTGATGAAGGGCGCTAGGGAATTAACTGAAGCACGTCGAATTGATTGTCACGCTCTGTGGCGGGCTTAGACGTTGTAGTAGGTCTTCCTTTCCAAGGACATAATCAGATCATGCATAGAAGGCCACTTAATTTAGAGGCTTATTTTTAATTTACCCCTTCGTTTTCAATAACTACAGCACTCCGATTCTAGCGACCCGTGCAAATCTAAGCCCAGCCAGCCACTGTTCGAAAAACAGTGTAAACCAATACACGCAATTCGTGTACCACTTCAAATGGTTTATTTGCTTATTAAGCAATAGCACAAGAAGAAAGAACATGCTCAATCAAATGCTCACTGGGAATTACGCGGTGTCCTTTCATGGTGAGATAATAATGTACAGGAAACCAACACCAAACCGAAACTGAAGGATGACTCACTATTGTAATATATATTGTATTCAGAAACATAAGCGAATAATAAAAATTCAGAACGAAGCCAGGGTAAACAGTACAGACGAGATGCAATGAATTAAGTACAGCAATAAAAGCTTTGTATATGCATTGTATTTATTGAAATAAATGAATATCGCTGGCGCGTGACGTTGCATTCAATAAAAGAACGGTTGCACAATGATAAAAACAAAACCGGTCGGTACAATGTCCCGTTTAAAGGCTTGTTAGTAATCACGACCCTTATGGCGTTGAACGGAAACTGCTATCTTCTAGACGGCTGTTTTCTGCATTCCTTAAAAAAAAAACCTATAATAAAATAAACAACAGCAAAACAGTCGCTCTTAAACTTACCCAAACATTGGCGAATCCAGGAGGCGGGGTCAGTGTTAAAGATACTTTTTGTAATAAACTTTCAAGAAATGACTGAAAATAGGCCTGTACCTTTTGATTTTAATATTACAATGTGGAAATAGTGGACGATATTCCCCCAAGCTTTGAAAGAGATAATTGAGCACTTAAATCTCCTCAGGTAAGTTAACAAGGCCCACTTTAAATTTGAGGTCACTAGGCCAACCACTCCGACATGTGCGAGATAACCACTAAGGAGGTGGTTGCGTAGTAACCACCAGACTCAGAACCCTCCTTTTTTCGGGGGGTTGAAATACTCGAGCCCTTCCTCCTTCCCCTGCCCCAAAAATGTGGTTCTGTATCCACTTTTGTACCCAGAACCCAAGGGGTTGTTAGCAGAGAGGGAGGGCATTTTCTATTTTTTATTTATTTTTTTTTTACTTTTTTTTTCAAAATAGTGCTGTGGTTAGTAGTTCAATAAAGTGGCACATTTTCCAGTGTCCACGCGGATTGGTTTTGGCTCTTCTAAATGTGTCAATAACTTCCAAGGGCGGATCCAGAGCACATGTTTTTGGGGGGAGGGCAAACAAAATTTCTTTCCCAAAATGTGGGTCCAAAAATTACGGCGTGTGCCCATTTTTTGTTTTTATTCTTGATGCTCTGTGGTGCGATCTGAGGCAATTTCTAACCATTTTGACCAATTTTCCTTCGACCACGAAACATGGTGGTGTGCGTACCCCTTTCTTTGTTGCGACGTCACATTTGGGCGGGGGGGGGGGGAGGGGCATGGTCCCCGTTCCCCCGACCCGGATCCGCTCTTGATAACTTCAAGTGAGTCAGTCACTATCACGACTATGACTAGATTTGCTATTACACCGCTTCACGTCAGTTCGCGATTTCAATGAAATTTGGTGAACCACGGAACCGTGGTCAGAGTATTTTTGTAGCGTGTGTTCTTTACTCGCGCTTTTCTTCAAATTGGTGCTGCAATGGATATACATGTATACATGAAACATTCACCAAATATGTCAAAAATCCCAGCCTATAACATAAAATCTCATTTGCACTTGTTTTGATAACTGCTACGTATTTTATTATAGGTTTTCCCGGCCAATTTCACGAAGTTTTCATCCAAATTAAGTTGTAGCTGTTTCAATTTTGATGGAAATTGAAAGATCACGCAGATCGTCATACGACAATCCAAAAAAAATCATTCAATTTCACTATCCCAAAAATTCTCTTGTCTTTTAGCTTCACTCGTCACTGTAAAAGATGCATGCAAAATATCAAAATATCGCGTTGTTCATTTCATTTTGTCTGAGCCAGTATAGTAAGTGGTTGATCGGGAATTCCTTTTCATTAATGGGCAAACATTTTCTTTCACATTTTCGTCAAGCGTGTTTTTAGACTGCTTGCATGTAAAAATCTGAATTATCTCGGCGTAAATCATATCTGGTGTCTTCAATCCGTATATGCTTACCTCTCTTTCTTAATTAAAGGGTCCGTGAAATGAATTTTCTCAGGAATACATTTTCTGCAACTTACTATTATAATACTCTCCGATATGTATTAAAATTACAAATTTGACATAATTGTTTTGGTTAATCTTAAAAAGTTTCCCTTCTTGTCCGGACTACTGCGCGCGCTGTTGCTGTAATGTCATTTCAGGAAGACACTTAATAAGACAAAATTTGCGAATTGAAAACGTGAGAAAGAGTTCTTCAGTTGCTACCTGCAACGTTCTGACACAACAAAGAATCACAAAAGAATAGAAATTTATGACAGCAAAATATCCTAAATTTGAGCAACTTTTTGTGCTGAAATAGCCACGTAATATTAATCTGCCCGGAGTGACATGAAACAGTACGGCAGAATGAATGGGTTCCCATGTACCAAGATGAATTTAGCGTCACTTGGACACGTAGTTAAAGAATTTTGATGTTAGCAGCAAAAACAAAATGTCCCACGATGTCCTTATTCGCATATTTCCAAGATGGCTGTCAAGGACACCCTAAACTTGTTTTAACAATTCTCTGCGTACGGGTGTGTGGGCAGGGTATGCCTATTTATGTGTTTTATTGCACCCTGCGGTATTTTTGTAGGCCCTCGATTTGTTCGTACTCCCCGAATTTTTCGTAGGCCCTAGGCACAGTGCCTACTATCCTTGGATAATCCGGGCCTGTAATGTTGCCCGAAATTTAATCGCGCTGCAAATATCGTGGAACTGCTAAAGGCTTTAGGTTGAATATTCTTCGAAACGTGTTACAGAAATAAGAGTTACCGATAGGCCTATATCAGAGATTTCCTCCTAACTATTTATAACGGTTGGAGAAGTACAGAAATAGTTTAAGTGAAGTAAGATTAATAACGTTATCATGAACATATTTTTTGCAGATTCGTTGACCTCTGCATATGTTTCCATTTTGTTGTCACAAATTGACTACTTCACTTAATCTTGTTGTACATTGTATTATAGGCAAAATGCGGAGACTGTATTTTGTTTGTTTCCGGGAAAAAAGGTACAAAAATTTCCAGTGAATTTATGATCGTATGTGTTTAAACAAAAAAAAACGTGGTGAATAAAGCAAAAATTTATGTGCTGACCAAGCATTCAGGTGCACGGACTTATGACTCTAACCCAATGAGCCCCTTACCGGCTCCCATATAGGACTCTTCTGGGTTCTCGGCGGTCCCGGCCAATACACACTTCTTTCCCTGTCCATCCATGTAGCCCGGAGGGCCAGGCACCATGTAAAAGCGAAGAGCTAAGGGAGGAACAAGGCGGCACCCTAAGCCCTGATCCTCCGAGTGGACCACATGCCCTGAGCCTGTACGAAGGCGCCAACCTGGAACTCACGGACAGTACCAGCCGCAGTGCTTACCGATTAAGCTAAGGTACTGTTGGTATTTTAGGACGGTAAATTAAATCCTTTATAGAAAGTATCGGACAGCGCGTGTTGAAAACTAAAATGACAAGTGCGGGATCGAATCCTCGATTCTTCTCCCGTGGGTCAGCAATTTAACCATGAGGCTATTTTACTAGTTACAGTAACGTTCGATTTTAAACCATTCATCGTATTCTTAAGATCGACCAATTGGTTTCAATTGTTGACGGGTTATTTTGTCCTTTCCGGTGCAGCGCACCAATAATAGTTGCGCTCTGTTGCGTAACGTATTGTGTGTGTGATGTGTGCGTTTTTAAACGCTCAGTTCCTCTTTGTTTGCGCTCAATCTCGTTTTTCCAATTCCAATTTCACCTTAATAAGCTTAAGGTGCAACACGGGCCCAAGTGAAGTGAAATTTGGACTTTATTTCCCTTTAAAAAAAAATCCTCCAAAGCCTCAGGTTGGAAAAAGAAAAAAATTCGGGTGCAGATTCTAACCTGCAACCTCGCGGTGCAAAATCCCACCATCTATCGACTGAACTGTCGCTCTGCGACAAAACGTGGAAAACAAATAATTAGATACCTGCGTGCTTATCAAAAAAGTAACCATGTATGCGGATGTCGTTTGAAAGAAAAAAATCGCTGGCCGGCCATGGTCTATTACGTCAGCAGATTCGGCGATTATTTATGCAACTTGACTGCGTATAACCTCAAGCAACTGACCAATCAGCGGGCGCCTTCGATACGCGCGTAATGCAAGCTTCTCGCGTGCGTTAAACAGCACGCCCACGATGAGTATATTTTTGCACAAGTTGTCGTATAACAACGTGGCATCGAAATTAATCAAACTGAAATCTAAGTCCAGATTTCCGAATGAAATGACGTTACACATGCTTAGATATAACAGACGTTTGCCCGGACCGGAGATGGGCGCCGTGGGGAACGGGTGATGCTCAGACTACCTGCTAAAGGGCCCCTGGGGAAAAAAAATACAAGATATGGCCGAGTGAACTGTCCACCAACCAACCCACCCACCTACCAGCCAACCAACATAAGCAGCTGAAACGTATTTTCCGTGTAATATGCACTTTTTCATTCTCTCGGCAGATGGTACATGTACATTCTGTTTCACCACGTGCACCGTCAGGCCAGACCTCGCGTGTAGACTGTAATTGATTTTATTATGTCCGTCACATACTCACATTGCACATGATGGAGTTATAACAGCTGGGGGTGATTACATCCAATAAGTGGTGGTCTGAGGTCTGGAACGGGAAAGAGTCCGTGTCTTGTCCTCTATTTTTCCCTTTCTTATGCAACTGCTGGATGTTTGACCGTCGGTATGTGTGCATCATTCCGTCGCTCCGTCGCACTGACATTTTTGGCTTAATTTACATTTCGATTTTAATCATATTTATTTATGTTTTTGATACTTCTGCCGTAATTATTGCTTTCTTCATCAGAGGGAAATGAGTTCTTAATTGATATACAAATATAACATGGTTTGATGGTTGGCAGTCGGTGTTAGCTCCCCGATACCAAGGTGAGCTAATATCGACGATCCAGCCGAAATAAACTATGATATATTTTG
>JASAOE010001063.1:0-63591 GCA_029964075.1 Patiria pectinifera
TACACTGAAAATACGTCTTGTCATGCAACTGTAGCTGAGAATGATGGGATGTCTTTTCATTGTAATGCCCCCCCCCATTTCAAAGATGCAGAATTGTGTGCTTAAACCATGAAATTGAGTCTACTGAGTTAGTAGTGGCTTTGTGTACTTACATGACAATGAGCTGAGCCTCCTGGGAATGTTGGAGAAGCAATTCACGGATCCGCATCTGTCTGCGGATATGTTGGTCTGAAAGAAAAAAAAGATTTCAGGCGAAAAAATGGAGTGATTTATTGATGTTTCATAAAGTCCAGTTCCATGCACTTGGCAAATCAAATGAACTGAGAGTTGTACGGAAAAATGGATTGAAAGTGATCAATCTCATTATTGAAAATCGCCCACCAGAAAGTCAAAGGTTGGACGCAATTAAAGATGTTACAAGACTGTACTTAAAATCACAAAAACCAGGGACTAACGTAAAGTGGATACTGGGAAAGCTTTAAGTGAATTGTCTCCATGCTCGAGGGCGCTTTATAGTCAAACAAGCAGAAGCCGGAATGAGGGACACTTCACTGGTTCACTCATGCTGGTTATCGTGTATTTGGTACCAGCATTTATAAGCCACGATGGCGCCCAAATGGCCCTCGTTTATAGTTTTCTCTGTGGAGGGGGGGGGGTGCTTGAGCGCAAGAAGGAGATTCTACCTTCTCGTTGAGCGTAGTGACTTCTTCCTTGCTGATCTTCCAAGGAAACTTCTCCGTGGTCTCCCCTGCTTCCTCATCCAGCATCCAGGGTTTGGACAGCTCCTTGAACCGTCTCAGGCTCTACTCCTTGGGCTTCTTGTTCAGGTCCGGGATGACCTCCACGTCCGAGCAGTTGATGCGGAACTTGCTGAGCATGTTGGCCATGTTCATCTTCTCCCTGTCCATTTGCTCCTTCTTGCCCGTGGTGGCAAAGACGCGCAGCTTGCATTTCTCCCAGTTGGATTTCATGGAGATGAGGTGAGGGATGAGTAGGGTCAAGCCTGGGGTGGTGGGAGGTGGGGGCGGAGGTGGGGGTTTCACAAACAAAAATTATACAGAGTATTATTTCCCTTTGACATAAAGCATGTGTTTCCTTAGACATGGAGCCATCCAGAATAACCTGAGAGATCTCTGAAAGGCTCCATGAAATGAATTGGACACTGAAACATATATTAAAATAATAAGGTCAACCAAGAACAAAAAGAGTGGTGTTTTCTATAACATTCAAAAAACCAACTGTGTGGTAGGGTAGGTAAAAATCTGTTTTGGGGGGTTTGACATTTCTATAGTCTAAAAATATAGGGTGGGATGATAGTCATTAAAATTTACTTATTTTTTCTCTATTTTGCATGCATTAGTTAACATGTGAATCATTCTGCACTACTGACCAACCTACACAAAAATAAACATAACGTTTATAGTTTTCACTGTGGGGTGCTGGAGCGCAAGGAGGAGATTCTACCTTCTCTTTGAGCGTGGTGACTTCTTCCTTGCTGATCTTCCAAGGAAACTTCTCCGTGGTCTCCAGGCTGCTTCCTCATCCAGCATCCAGGGTTTGGAGAGCTCCTTGATGATTGTGTTGGTCTTGATCTAACCCAACCCACCAATCTAGACGGAAACCAATCAGGAAGGAAAATTTGAATGCATTTGCTCTAAATAAATTGTGTCCAGGTCTTAGACCAACGTTGGTGCTGCAAAAGCGAAAACCTGGACAAAACTGGTTTAATGATCTTGTTATACATTTTGCAACTTTGCCTTAATTTTTTAAAGACCTGTGCTTGCATTTTACTTTAACTGTTCATCAAAATTCATTCCGCAAAGTCTTCTTCAAGTACTCAACTGTGAGTATACATTTCGATACTCAAAATACTCATCGAAATATTCATTAAAATAATTCACCAGAGGTACACAAGACTTGTAAAAAGGTACTCAACTAATACAAAACCTCAGGATTCATTGAAAACAAATGAATCGACTCAATAAAGTAGTACTCAGTAAAAAATAGTCTACTTGTCAAAAAAACTACTCAACTCATACTCGACTTATCGCAGACTGCTTCACTCGTCAAGCAGACTTGACTTAAAAGACCGAAGTTATCAAACAGTACCTCAATCCATTTAAAACTGGTGTTCCAGAGTCCCTATTAAACTTAACTCAACTAAACGCAACTTAAATAGATTCAAGTTGCAAACACAGGCAAAGTTCTTGTATTAATTTTCCATTGATTAGACGCTGGAGTCATTCTGAACGACTGCAGCACTCAATCTTTGGACGACTTTCATGTGTAGTTGCTCCTCAATGTTTCAAACGTCAAACTTAATTCAACTCTTTGGAATAATTCAGTTCGGCACTTCTCTGAATGCTAGTCTGAAACGCGTGTAGTTGTCAAAAGGTACACAACTCATCAAAATGCACCAAACTTGAGCTATCCACGCATACTCAGGTCTGACCCTGATCCCCCTCATAAGCCTACCTGCATGAGTGCCTGTGCCCCGGTTCTTAGCGTAGGGCTTGCTACCATGGCTGGGAATGCCTTGATCTTCTGAACATCCGCCCATTTCTCCTGAGAGTCTGTCAGAAGCTCCATCAAATGTGGACTCTGCTCACCCTGTATGAAAGGCGGGACAAAATGTTTCCCCTTAAAGCTTAGCATCTATACTTTACTAAAGAAATTAATACTCTACTAAAATAATAATTAACAATATAATATCTCTCAAATTGTTCACACAAAAAAAGACAAATCACCCACTCTTTATGACATTAATGTTTACGCTACAAACAACTTGCAACTGTAGCAGATTACTTATGATCCGCATGCTAGGTTCTGATCTCACTGCTTCACAAGGACAAACTTTTGACAAATCACAGACAACTTGCGACCGAAACAGATTACTTACGATCTGCAAACCTAAGTTATGATCATAATGCTTCACAAGGACATGCTTGTGTTAAATCACAGACAAGTTGCAACTGTAGCAGATAACTTATGATCCGCACCACTAGGTTCTGATCATAATGCTTCACAAGGACAAACTTTTGTCAAATCACAGACAACTTGCGACCGTAGCAGATTCCTTACGATCAGCACTGCTCCGCATATGAGAAGGCCTGTGCTCTTGGTGATATGGAGACGAAGTGAACCAGGGCAGGCCTGCATCCAGGGCGACCAGTCAATGCAATAATCTGTGGCCTGTACAGGGAAATACAACAATCCACAAATTGAAGGAAGAGAGAATAGAACCTGGGACCTCCGGATTGCCGTTCCTGGTGCTCTACCAACTGAGCTACCAAGCTCCATCGTGTTTAGTCTCCGACGTTGTCAATGTCTATATTAAGAATAGGCATTGGTCAGCGTTGTAATGACTCGAGTCGACTTGAGTCACAATTTTATGCAAAATTTATGTACACATTATTTGCGAATGCAGTACGGTACAGCAGCCGCTTGGGTACAACTCTAGAATGCAGGGCCACTACACTCTACGTCTTGTTTGTCTATTTTTCATGACTAGTTGTAGTTATCTGACTAGAATTCAATTCAATGCGTCACTTAATTTGTGAGATATAGCGTATGTCCAGCTGGACTGTCGTTTCTGTGCAAAAGTGAGGCAAATTTTCTTTTTGGACTGCAAGCAGCCTATCGCCAAGTTTTTGTATATTCTTTTTAATATTTTCTAACTCCGAGTCATTTTATTTTATTCAAGTCATTAAAGAAACACAAGTTAAATTCAATAGGGTAACGCGTTATTTCGCTTTGTTTTGGGGATTGTTAAAATACATATCTAATTGACATTATTAGATCTAGGGATAATAGTTTTCAGCCATTTCCAATTGGTTAATTCTCAACCTTACCTTTTTAATAAAATTTGGCCAAAAACTTCACTTTCCTCTAGACAATGCATAGCTTTTCATTCACACGACTTTCGAAATATTTATAAAAAAATACCAAAAAATGCGCTGCACAAACCACAAAAATAGTTGCCTTAAATTTGAATGAATGTCCGAAAGCAGGTTTTTGGTGATCACAATATTTGTTTGTCTTTAAAGTGTGAATAAAAATAGTCTAGACCGTCTTAGGGCGGTACTCTTACGTTATCGAGTTGTCTGCTGGGCAGTAGGTATTAGTGGGGGATTCCAGACATTGCCATAGGTCTGGGGGTAGTACAGGGCCAATGGGGAGAAGCCAGGGTACCAGACTTTACCCCCTCCCCCGTCTCTGCCCCTCCCATTGTACCCATCCCTTTCCAATGATCCCCGCCCCCAAATAGACCCCTCCCCAAATATATCTGTCTCCCTCCCCAAATATATCTCCCCTCTAGCTCCCCAAATATATCTTTTTTCTCTCCGAGTTGTTATATTATAAGTGGAGGGTACGGCGACAAACCCCATATCTCCCTCTGTCAAGCACCAGACCAGGCTTTATTTGAAAAACTTTATTTAAACAAATAAATCATTTTTAATAAATGAACCTCGAGCTATCTAATAAAACAGATCAGTGCGATCATCATATAATCATCGAGAATGGTTTTTTAGTTTGTGAAACGTGCGGTGAAATAGTTTCACGTTACTTTGATTTTTCGGCAGAAAATGCGCAAGAAGATCGTATCAATTGGTCAACTTTAAAAAGAAACAAAAGAAAAACTGTGGAGAAACTTATATTTTCTGTTTGTCCAGAGCAAGACTCAGAAGATGTCCAAGAAACAATCAATAAATATAACGAGCTCGTTAATTACAAAACATTGAGGGGAAACGGATGCGTAAAACGGTCGTTAATAGCGGCGTGTTATCATCACGTCGTTGGATGGAACAAAGAACGAGTTAAAGATTTATTTAAAGTGACTCAAAATCAATTTAATAAAGCACTAAAAAGATACGATGACCACTACAATAAAGGCGGGGCCGAGGGTGTTGCCCTAAGAGGTGAAATAGAGGTATAACTCGGCGGATCGCTTTCGTAATGTTTATTTACCGAGAATTTGAACTTGTAAGTTTTTCGATAAGAGATTTTTTTTCTTTTGCCAGCCGTTCGTCTACCCGTTTTTTAACTTCTTTTTCAAAGTCGGTATCGTTTTTAATTTTTTGAAGCTTTGTGCTGGTCTTTGTTCTAATTTTTTGCTTAAGCTCGTTAAATTTTGCGAGCTCTCTCGTAATCAATAAGAACTCTTCGTGCGATATATCTCCGTCGTTGATGGCTTGAGACACGTATTCTTCAATCGTGTTAAGTTTGGAGTCTGCTAATATTTTAATCTGGTCGTGCTTTTTCAGCTTGGCGGATAATCGCTTAGACGCGATTCTAAGCAGAATATCTACACCAAAAGCGCCCATAAACGTTCCTTCTAGCACCAATCCAACGGGGGCTGATATAACACCCAAGAGAGCGGGAATACCGACAGCCGCCGCTATAAACCCCAGTCCTTCGACTCCTATCTCTACGTAATTAATAGCGTCGATCATTCTCTTTATTTTTTATAAGTGCGCTCTCGGTGGTCTCTCTCTTTCAAGATTAAAGATCGAATCTCTTCAATCTTTTTAAGTCTGTATACTTTTGTTTCTTCGTTACTATTTAATCGAAGTACATCTCCAGAAATATCGGGGTATAACGCCTTACTATCTATACTCATGTTTTAATATAAAAACATTTTAAAATTAAAAGATCTCCAACTCTATCATTATACTCACACCCTTGTTGTTGATGATCTGTCCCCTTTCACCTGTGATAGAAAATGTCAGTTTGTCGATTATACCGTTTTTAAGTTTTTTGAAATCTTCGACTCTATCAGGCTGGGGGTCTCGCGTAGCCACGGGTACGATTTTTAAGATGTCAGAAGGACGACCATCTGAAAAGTTTTCACTCGTACTTAATTGCGGGCAGCGAATAAACAAAAATTTAAACGGATTAACGTCGTAAGACCCCGTATACACCACTTTGGGTATCAGTCTTCCTTTGGGTAAATTAAGTAATCGAGAGACTTCTCTGTTTAAGCGCAATTTGAGATTGACGTCGGTTACCACCAACGTCACATTTTTAGATTCTCTAAATATTCTAAAACTTACCCCGGGTATAGAATTTAAAATGAAATCGAACCAATCGACGTCGTACCACCCCGGTGGGATGGTGACTGAACCGGTGACTCCGGCTGGTAACGGCACTAAATGACTCGGAGAAATAAAATGTAAATCATCACCAGATATGATAAGACTCCCCCGTATTGTTATCCCAGCTTGCCTAATTTCTCTCGCTCTAGGTTTGCTTATTGTACCTTGGATATATTCTAGCGCTATCCTTTTACCTTCCTCGATGTGCCCCCATCTGTCATATAAAATGTTTGCCAAAAACTTAAGCGTATTGCGTTGTGCACCTGTAATTGGTCTTATTTGCAATTTATCGATTAAAAGTCTTTGTTTTATAGAAAGTTGTTGTTTTTCTTCTTTGAGTAATTCTAAAGCAGAGTCTAGTCTCTCTTCTCCATACGCTTCTATAAGATCGTTTATAACTCTATTGAAAGTATTTTCGTCGTTAATTAAATAGTCGTAGGGCAAATCACCTATCAACGATTCGATAAAATCTCTATCTTTTCTTATTATTGCGTCAGGGTCTAAACTATACCCATGCACTCCAACAGGAGGTTCTCTTTCAGCGGGTCTCCCGTCTATATGCGTATACCAATCAATCTCCGTGGCGCTAGAAATATTAAAATATCCGGAATTAAAGATCACCCTTTTTACACGTATAGATTTTTGACCGTTTAAATTACCTACGACGTCTTCTAATTTAAACGTCTGCTCATTTTGAAACAAGTGAAACGAATGCATTTATTTTAAAGTCTTTTTATATTAAAACTGAAACTAAAATAATGGCTGCTTTTATGTTGTTAAAAAAGCAGATACAATCGATAGCTGATCAGGTAACGAAACAAGTAAATCAAAATGTAACCAAGGCAACCGAGCCAAAGCATCAAGTTGCACCCCAAGCAAAGTTTTTAAACAGCACTAAACCCAGTGAACTGGAAGTTATAGTTAATAATACCAACGGGTTTTTAACCTCGTTTCCCGACTTAACCTCGGACTATAAATTGCCTCACGTTGAGACGGACGAGGATGTAGATCGTTGGAAATCACACCCTATGTCGTTTTATCAAAATCAGTTAAATTTTGCAATCTACTGCGCTACTACGGGCTGCGGTATTGGATTTGATCTTTTAAACGCGAGCAACCGTTACGTTTGGGCCATTTTTAACTTTCATTTATATTTTACGGTTAGAAAGATCCTGTACGACTTTGCCGCTCCTTTACCGGGAGATGACGCATTTAACGCTCTAGACAACAGTTATAATCACAGAGCTTTTACCGATACCTGCTTGTTGTTTGGCATAGATCAAAACAAGTCTTTTAAACAGACGAGAGACACAAAATCTAACGGTTTAGGTACCTCATATATCTTTAATAAAGGCAAGTTTGTGGCGGTTGGTGAATATGATAAAGCATTACCCAACAAACCCAACGTTCTTTACGGCGGCTACCACGGTCTAGACAGTCCCAAAAAGAGTGGAAGCAGTTACGTTCCTTGGACGGTTATTTACATCGAACAAAATGAATCGGTACAAAAGGCTTGGTTAGATTTTATACCCGACACGAGTTTGTTTACCCCCGTGGGAATCATAAAGATCAACGAATCAATCAGATCTTACGTGTACGCTTTACTCGGTGCGCAGGCTCAAACAAAAACGAGCGTATTATCACCGGGAACCGGATTAGACGCTCAGAGACAATTTAACGTCATCGTTGAAGATATCATCAATGCAGTAGACGACATGGAAACGAGTATCAATCAATTTCAAGACTCTTTGCAGTATGCCAGAACGCCTTTAAATTTTGTCGTAAAACCGGGGTTGTATTTAATTCCATCGGATATGAACTTGAGGGTTGGAACGCACGACGGCTATAACAACAATCTTCAAATCGCTACCCAGAGTATGAAAACTGGTTTGGTGTTAGATTTAAACTCACAACCTCAACCGGACGACTCTTTTGATGACACCGATGACGTCGCGCCACCAACACCCCTAGAGCCTATGACAAACGATGTTGTATCACCAGCACCAACACCAGCACCTACACCCTCACCAACACCAGCACCCTCACCTACAGTTTTAACCCAAGAGCCCACGAAACTACAAACTCACCAAGACGAAAAATTATCGTTGACGGTAGGAACGTTGGCTATCGTTGGTATGGGTATTTTAGCTTACGAGGCAACGCGATAAGTCACACTCTAATCTCACAAGACCAAAAAAAAAGCCTTACCAACTTTGCGCTGGTAAGGCTTATTTTTTTGGTTTAAACTTGATTACAACTATTACTACCATCGTTTTTGCAGGTACGCAAACACCAAGGCTCCCACACCCAAAAACAAAGCCCACACGTGTTCGGCCAACCACGATACGGACTTACTCAGCGCGTTAAATATCCAACTGAGTACGCTGCCTATGATACCCGGCAGAGCACCCAACGCACTCACTCCCAGTTTTTGAAGAGCAGATGCAAAATTAGCGAGTTGTTTTGAAATCCACTCTTTGATACCACCTTTTGGTGTTGGTGTTGGTGTTGGTGCAGGTGTTGGCGCGGGTGGGGCACCCGCACCTCCCACGCTAGCGACGATGCTACTCACTATCGTGCTGATGGCTAAACTAAAAGCGGCTAAAATACTCACTACGGTCACACCTTGTTCTCTAAACAGAGTTCTGATCTTTTCCGCCAGAGTCGTGTCGTCGCCTAATATTTTATTAATCGTTTCTTTGATTCTAGCGATCTGACTTTTGAGCCCTCGTTCGTTGGCTTTTGCGGCTTCTAATCTGGCAGATCTTTCAACGTTCAAGTCGCTCAATTTATCGTTTAACTCTCGTCGACCCTCTTCGCTGTGAGATTCGTCGAGTTCTTGTCTCGTGGCTGCAATCTCTCGGTCCAGTTCTGTGAGACGCGCTAAATTAAGTTCTAGGTTACCTCTCAACGTCTGAAGAGTTTTGTCTAAACCCTGGAGTTCTCTGTAATTCAATCCTTCTGTTTGAGCGCCGGTGTCTTGTTCTAAATCGTCTATAATCTTGATTACCTCATCGGTGACTCTGGGTAGTTCTGTCATGGGGATACTCTCGGGTTGTATCGATTGCAGTTGTTGACTTTGATCGTCACTGAGTGTCTTACGTTCGTAATGCGTAAAACCTAATTTGTTTCTAATAAAATCTCTACCGTTTAAACCCATCTTTCTTACATTTAACTCTATAGTCCTCAGAGTCAAGAATCTGTCTGGTTTTCTTTGATCCGTTAACCTTAGTAAGCCTTTACCAGTGTCATAAAATAAACCTTCTGTGTTGAGAATAAAGTTTTCGTATCTCGGAGATATTGGTTTATTGTATATGTTATAAGTATCGTAAAACTCATCAACGCGCCCATTAGTGAGCATGCTTCTTCCTTGATCTAAAACGTCATCTATGTCGGTAGTGAGGATTGGTGGTGCAGGAGTATCAAAGTTGTCATCCAGATTGGTCTCTGCTACATCATCATCGTCATCGTAATCGTAATCATCAACGGGGTCAAAGTCAAATCCTCCCTCAGCCATTTATTTAATAAACCTATTTAAATTATGCCGTTTTCATGATACTGCCCGGTAGTATACCCTGGGTCACCAACCAATTTTGCGTGGCCAGAGCTCCACTTATAATGCCCGTCAATTTAGCCGCATCTTCTACGCTTAGTTTGTTTAAATCCGGCGCTTTCATTTTGAGTAGTTTAGCTCCTATCATGGCGTATCCCATCGAAAGACCCGATATGACGGCTCCGTGGTAAATCGTATTTGCTATTCCGTTGGTGTCAAAGTTACTCATCGTTTTTAATATAACAATTTTTAAATTGCTGGTTTATTCCATGTCTAGCGTTTTGGGGGAGCTGGGTGTAGTGGGTTGCGTGACTACCGGCACTGGCTGTACTACCGGCGCAGTTACCTTACTTTTTAGTACCAGCAGCCCCACCCCTATTATAGACGCTATAGCCCCCCACATCGCCCAAGAGTTGTAGTCTGGTGAGCATGTAGCTTCATCCGATGTTACGTCCATTTTTGCTAATTTTAATTTCATCTGTCTATTGTGCTCGGCTAAAGCTTTACCCTGCTGAATTCGTTTAGGATTTTTAGTCTTGGTCACTCTCGTTACCGTCGGTGACGACGTTGTTTTTATCGGTGGGGGTGTCTCTGTCTCTGCTGGTTGAGCTGCAGGCGTTGCTGTCGCTGCTTTCTGATCTTCCATTTATTATATTAGGTTTATTAAATTTCAAATGTTTTGTTGTGATAATCGTAGCAACTAGGGGTGATATTAAAGTTCCGTACTTGTAACAAACGTCGCTCAACATACCAGCCATACTCGCGCTTATAATAGGATCAGAACTCAAGTCGTTGGTGAGTTCTTCTTCAGAATCTATAGTGACGTTATATCCTAAAACTTGTACGGGTGTAACCACAGCTAACACTCTCGAAAATAGACTTAAAGTGTATTTACCAACGGTTTGAACAATTTCATTTCCAAATTTAGTTTCGTACAGATGATACAGCTTGTCGAGTTCTTTACTGTCAAGAGCTTCGATATGTTTAACGGTGTATTCCTTTCCCAAGTACTTTCTAGAGTTTCCGGCTGCTACGACACCGCACAAACGATCTTTATGTTCTGCGTTGTGATCTTGTTCGTTCGTTAAAGTCAGTTTTAGGTCCTCCATTTAATTAGAAACGAATTTAATTTTGTTGTAGCTGTTGCAACTTTGTTACAAAAGCGAAGGTATTCGTATGTGTAAAACGATAAATTAAGCGATATGATGATAATAGCCAAAAACTGCATATACTCGAATATTGCTATCATTTACTAACAACAAAATACATTTTGTTGACGTTTGTTGATTAACAAATTGTAATACATGTGTAGTTTGTTGAATAGGTTGCTACTCAACTAGCTATTAATTGTTACTCACCTAGCTATTAATTGCTACTCACCTAGCTATTAATTGTTACTCACCTAGCTATTAATTGTTACTCACCTAGCTATTAATTGTTACTCAACTAACTATTAATTGTTACTCACCTAGCTATCAAGTAGCTCGTAACTAACTGGAGGTTCGGTGTATACGACCAATTTACTATATTTCACATCTCTCAAACGTCGTTTTATATAATCTCGTTGTTCAATGGGTACGACGTCGTTTTCGTCTAACGCTTGATCAAACGATGTTTTATCTTTGCAGTAAAATAATGCCAACCAAGCCGTGTTTTCTCTATAATCTTTTAAAACGCTGTTGTACTTTTGGGTCAGTAACCAACAGCTGTGATTTACGTGTCTTCCGCTAAATGCCATCTTGCTTAGCGCGCACGTCTTTACGATATTTAATCTCTTGATCCGAAGAGCAATCGTCCACGATAAACAACGTGGCAACACCTTCAAATATTTTCCTGTAAAAATCGATCGCTTCGTTGAGCGTCATCTTGTACAATTCCGGATCGCAGAGGTATACCTCGGGATCTGCTTGAATCCACTTTCTTTCGATGTACGTTTTGTTTTTAAATATGGTAGGGCAAATGATGACTATCGCCTCAAATGTATTTTTATAGTCTGACTCTAACAGATCCAAAATCCATTTGGTTTTGCCCGAATTTGTTTTGCCGACGATTAAAGCGCAATGCGGTTGTGTCATTTTAACTTAACAGAGATTTAAAATTCCCGTCTTCCAAGTTCAATTGAGCATCCATGACCAAAAAGACGTACATCGTGAGGTCACCTTGACCTTCGGCTTCTCTGTTAAATTGAATGTTGATGCCTCCTCCGTCTCCGAGTTTCCTACCGGATCCGTGAGCGGAATTGTCGTCGTTACTTCTAAAATCGAGCCACAGACCGTACTTGTCTTTTAGGTAGTCTCCGAGGTCAAAACCCGTCAAATTTAAGTCTTTAGCTACTCCACGCCCGCTTTCGGTATCGCTGTCTCCAAAGAACTTGTTGATTTCATTCCAGTGTTGATACTGAAACATGCCTTGACTGTAGAGTTGATTGGGTTTACCTTCTACGGTCACCGATGTTTTGGTTATTTTTGGATTGTAAAATCGCTGCGGATTTTTGACCGCGGGATCTTTAAACAAAAACAAAATACCCTTGAGACTCCTGATGGGTTGATTGACGCTGACGTTCCAAAGCGTGTCCGATTTGTTGACAGATCTAACTTCTAACGAGTGGATTTTATCAAACAGATATTGCATTAACCCCTTGTGTTTATTCCTGATGGTGATAGCTAGGTCTCTGTTGGTCACCACTTCGTATTCGAGAGACAAGTCTGAGATAGAATACATCGCCGCCGTATCTGAACTGTTGACTACTTTTTCGTGATCGTTAAACTTTATCTCGTACGTCAGAGGTTGTTTTAAACCGCTGGGGTAAAAAGGGTGATGCGAAGTCAGTATGTCAATGTCTAGGGGAATACAATATCTGTTACCATAGGCATCCGCGATAGCTTGATCCTTACCGTTGTTGGCGCCCGCGTTAGCATCTTCAGCCCCAGTTCTTAGTTTAGACACGTTTTCTTTTTCTATGCCCGAGTACGCCATGTTTCGAGTCGTCGAGCTGTTGATCCAATTGTCTTTAAAGTTGTGATACACGTCGGCGTGACGATAACTCACAATTTCGTGACATTGAAGCCTGACGCTGATTTCGCTGACTAAATTTCTGGCTAAATTACCAAAAATGGTTCTATTGTTGTCGCTTCCACCTTCGAGTTCTAAATTGAAAGCTAGTTTACAAGTGCCGGGTACGATCACGTCGTCTACACCCAATTGAGGAAACTTGACCCTCAGCGTTTGCCCCGCCGATATACTACTGGGATTGTGGGTAATGACCACCTCTTTTCTCTCACCCTTGATAGATCTGGGTATTTTTAATAGTCTGCTGGGATTGAGCTTTTTTCCATACGCATTCATTTTATTTATACGAGTTTTAAATTTAAAGGTATTTGTAAGCCAATAGGCCCACCAATAGCGTTCCTCCCGCGATAAACGCCAGTTCTCTTTCTATTTGTTGGTCGCTAGGCTCGTAAAAATCTTCGAGTTTGGGTTCGCGTTGCAGTCCTACGGGTAGTTCGGTAGATTGACCACTCACCTCGTTGTAGTAACGCAACGCTCGGTCTACGTTAGAAAATGTTTCTTTAGAAGCATTTTGTTTTCTGATACGTTCGTTTAGAAAATCTAGATATTTCGTTCGTTCTCGTTGCCACTTATCTTTGGCGGCTGAGAGTTGTTCTATCGCTAAATCGTGTCTCTTACGCTCCTCGTCACTCTGTTTCAGATTTGAAAATAAAAAGTTTGAACCCGTAAAAGCTAAGGCGTTGACGATCGCGCCTCCTAACATCATAGCAACGCTAGCCATATTATTATAAACGTCTTTTATATTAAATAATATGCAAACATTATCTAAACTGTATTATAGCCCGAGCGGTTATTGGAGAGGTAAAAGTGCCGTCGACCATTTACACGATAAAACAAAAATCGATAAAAAGGTAATCAGAGATTGGCTTAAAACACAAGCGATCTGGCAAATTTATCTACCGGGTCCTGCGTATGTACCCAGGCCTACGAGTACTTCGCGAGAGTTTGAAACACCAAACGACTTTCACCAAATGGATGTGCTATACCTACCCTGGGATAAAGTAAAACGCAAGACTTATAAATACGCTTTGACGGTTGTCGACGTTGCGAGTCGATACCACGAAGCAGAACCTTTGGTTTCTAAAACGGCAGATTCCACGCGAGATGCCATCGTCAAGATTTACGCGAGGTCGCCTTTGAGTTACCCTAAAACGTTGAGAGTAGACGCCGGTACCGAATTTAAAGGCGCTTTTAAAAAATGGATGGCATCAACAAAAGTCGAGATTATCGTAGGCCAACCCGGAAACCACCGATCGCAGGTTATCGTAGAAAGATTTAATCGAACGCTAGCCGACAGACTGTTTGCTCCTCATTACGCTCAAGAAATCTTCCCTCACGGTCGTGCAAACACGCAATTGGTCCAGAGATTACCCAGCGTGATCAAATCTATAAACGATGAAACGACGAGATTAATAGCTAAAGCGCCGTCAGAGGCGGTTAAACTAAAACAGGTCCGGCAATCGCCTGCTAACCCCGTTAAAACAAAGAGCAACAATTACCGCAAGACGCTATGGTTAGATATTTATATTACCCGGGCGAGCAAGAGGGTGGAACTTCTAGAAGAGCCACGGATCCCATTTGGAGCGTAGACATCTTCAACGTGGAAAAAAGAACGAGTCAATTTAAAATGATTGAAGGTAAAAAAGTCACGACGGGTCCTACTCTTTATTACCTGCAAGACGGCCCAAAAAGGAGTTTTGTGAGACAAGAGCTTCAAGTCGTACCCGAGGACACGCAATTACCGCCTAATTAATATCTAGATTACGGTGACCATAAGCGAGCGTGTGTATTCCATCCGGTAAAATGTACCTCTTTGTGTCCAACGGACTCAACGATAGTTTATTTTGAGATACGGTGTAAAGGATGTGATTTTCCGATCTAATGTGAGTCATGGTTTCGTAATGAGATTTCTTGTTTAAGATGCAGTCGTAATAGTGTCGGTGTTTTAATTTCTTAGAGGTGACCGATTTTGTGACTCCCTTGGCTTTTTTCAAGTTGATGTCAGCGGTTAAAATCGAGTACATTTTAGGTCTTATGCAAACAACTTCTTTGATTATTTTACCTCCAAACTCGTCTTTAAATTTACCGATCACTTTCTTATTGGTTGGATCGTACAAAGGATGATCCGTCGGATAATTCGAAAGGTCGTATTGTTGCCCGTTTTGCTGCATATCTTTGTATACGTCGTCCGTGTGCACTACGAGTACCAAACTGTCTGTATCTGTGTACATCAATCTGATTTTCTCTTTGTACTTGTCTTTCAAATGGTTGTAATAAAAATCGTACATCAGCGTCTTTGAGAGATCCAAGATACTCACTCCGCAATAGATCGGTTTGTTTAACACGGTTTTAGTCTTGTACTTTTCGACAAATGACAATTTGCATTCTGAAAATGACGTCGTCGTTTTGTAGCTCGGTTTCTGTATAATTTTTTGGTATTTATCTCGATCGTCATCGTTACTGTCTCTGAGTAGGTAACCGTCGATTCGGTTTCTGACGTTTTCCATCGTCTTACCAAACACGCTGTTGTTCATCAGTTTAAAAAAGTCTTTCTCAAAATCAGAGGTCGCTTTTGTTCGAAGTTGCGTGTTTTGTCGATGTAAGATGCCATCCAAGGCGCTTGTTTAAATTGCAGCACTCGATGCACCTTTTTAAGTTTCAAGCCGAGTTTGAGATACAACTGCAACGTGACGTAGTGCAAAACATATTTTTGTTTAGGATTAAGGGTACACGTTAATTTTTGCACGTTGCTATTAGGTTCGGTATCTAATAATTCGTTTTGATAATCAGACATCCATTCTTTTGGTATGACGATGTTTTCTGGCGCTAGGGGGTAATCGTTGTGCAGGTCGTGGAGATTGTCCGGGTAATCGAGGTCTACTTCGAAGCAGTAACCGGTGTTTGACGTTTTCCTGAGAGATAATATCTTGGACTCGGTAAACGTTTTTGTAGACGCCCATTTAAAGTCTTTGTACGGCAGGTATTGACTCATGGCCCAGCCGTACAGATTGTTTGCATCGAGGTAGGTGATGTAACTCGACGGCTCGTTTGGCTTATGGTCAGGTAGGTATTTGTTGTTGGCTTTGTGGTATCTCATACCACCCACGCTCGAGATACCACCTCTTTTTGCCTTTTCAAAAAATAAATGTTTGTCTACGTCTTGCAATAGTTCGAGTTTAACTTCCGAGTGTTTTAACAAGGCATCCCACGACAATCCTGGTGCTGTGTAGTAATTAGCAGGATCTAACGCGTAGTTTGTAATACACGTTTGCCTAAAGTTTTCAAATACGCAAGCTAGTAATAACGTATCGGTAGTGACGTACAAATCGTGATATTCCCCCATGTTTTTAACTTTAAACTCGTTCCACGTCAGTTTAGCTCTGTCGTAGTCCTCTCGCGATATATTTTCGTCTTTTAGGCTGCTGTAAAATTGTTCGATGGGGGGTAGGCTTGTCTCTTGAAATCTGTCAAACGAGTCCATGTATTCATACGGATAAACTCCTTTTTGTAACAACGAGTCAATGTTTTGACGATGAAAATGTTCTCTGAGTAGTTTAAACGACTCTCTTGGACAAGCTTTAGATAATCTATCCAACGAAGACGCCATAAAATTAAACGAGTCTATAAATCGCATATTTCCGATCGAAAACGAAATATACTTTTCCGAATTTCTAGCGATAACTTGTATTTCCTTCTCGTCATCGTACTCTGAAATACTCTGCATGATCAAGTGAGCGTCGTAATTTTGCAAATTGTGAAAGACGACCGGTATGGGGGTAAAACCTGGTTTAACTTGTAATTTTAGATTGCAGTAGGCGTGCGCGGCACCTCTATATCTACCCGTGACGTGGCAGTGATCTCTCACCTTTCTAAATTTGTTGATTTTCTTTTTGCATTCTAGACATTTAGACTCGGTAAATCCATTTTTGTTTTCGTACTGATGTTCTTTGATTTGTTTTTCTGTTTTTGGTTTTTTGGGTTTCTGGCACTGACAGTTGCTTGAGTAATTGGGATAAATTGGTTTCTCGCAAATCCAACACGTGTTTGTTTTTTCATGATGTTCTTTAGTTCGCTCGTTAAATTTCATGGGTTGGGGTTTTTTAAATATGCAATTTATGTCGCTCTGTATTTTTAACATTTTATTTACAAACTTTGATGCGGCATCTTTACCTCTATAAGTCTCTTGATACACATTGGTGCCGTCGCATCGGACGACAACTAGCGAATAACCGCTTGCTTTGTGAATGTTTGTCTTTTGTGTGTTGTCCTTTTTATCGTCCGAGTTTTTTTCTAATATCGATTCAAAGTCGGCGTAAACTACAAACGGTGCTTTTTGTTTAAACCTGTAGTTTTTAAATTCTAATATTGGTACATCGTTTTCGTCGACTATCCACTCGTTATTTACATATTTTCGCTTAGCGATAGGAAATACAATCTTTGACGGATGTGTATCTATACCGTTACAATCGGTCATGTGTCTATCTAATTTTACTTGCGTTCTATAATGACACAGGCACCTTCGACAAAAATATTTCTTACTTTTATGTTTTGTAACGTTGTGAATCAATCTCGAAAAATTATTTATCCAGCAGTAGTGATGCTTGTCGCCGTCAGAAAACAAAAACAGATCGATAGGTCGTGACTCTGGTTTATAGTTTTTAGACACGAATAACGGATATATTTCTTCCTCATAACCGTATACATTTATGGTTAAATTATTTTGTCTTTCTATCTTTGGTATCTGGTCGATCGGTGTTGGAAAGTCTACGCCTTTAAATTTGAGTCCGTCGTCTTTGGTGTATACAACAGGTTCTTCTTTATGAATTTTATATTTAGGATCGTTTTTTATGTTATTTTTTACTTTATCCGTATACAACCCAAGAGCGGCTCTCAAACACCATCTCAAACACTCGTCGTCTTTGTTTTTAATGTTAATCATCGCCGTTTTCTGTTTGATATATTTTGGTAGGTCAATATAAGAACTACCCCTCACGGGGTTAAACCTGTTGATGTTGATATACAACGCCATTATCTTTTTTAAAACCCAACCCGATCCTTGATTCGTATACCTTTCATCCTTTTTAAATAGCTGGTCGATGTCTTCTTTTAAAACCTGTTTTATTTGACTTTGATTTAAAACGACTCTCTGATCGGTAAAATGTATAGCTTCGATCGTTTCGATCGTACCATCCGGTTTGGTTTTTTCGTATTTTATTTTGATTGTGAGCTCCATTTTTAAACCTCTTAGCTCTCTCAATTCTGACTTGATTTTATTTACTATTTGATCTTTGTGCGTATCAAAAAATCTGACTAAATCGTCGTTAAAAAGTCTAGGAATCAGTTCCCAGTTTCTAAAGTTGTTTCTAAATCTTCTCGTCGCTCTGAACTCAGCCTCTTGAAAATCCTCGGGTTGCCTAGAGTTTTGAATCGCCGAGAGTAAATCTTTTTTCAAAACTCGACCTTTATAACCCGACGGGTTATATTCTAGATCATAATCGTCTACAATCTGTTTGAGCTCATGCAGCTTCTTTTTCCTCAAGTTTTTAAATTGAGCTTCGTATTTTTTTATCCCGTTGATGTAGACTTTACGCGTAAGAGCAACATTTTGATTGTACGGTACATTATATCGCTGGACGTAATCGCGCAGCGTGGCTTTATTCCATCTAGAAAATCCCTTTACGATTGGCCTAATCATATCCATCATTTATATATATCAATATAATTTTTTTTAAATTTTTTTAAGAGGTCAGACTTTTGGATTTATAAGCAATCAGACTCACCGGCTTGTGAGAGAGATATTGACATTTTGGCGCTTCATACCTTTTTGCTCATTTTATACTACCCATACCATCGGCGCTCCATACATGACACAGTCACATCACACAAAAGACTTGCGACCCCGTTCTAGTTCGATCATGACTGTGCACTGAAATATGCAAGGTAACCGACCGTGAACAGCCTATTGTACTCGGGTTGAATAGCCTGTCACTAAATTTAGCTTTAGAAATTTCCAGAAAAATCTTTCGCAATTCAGTAGGCCTATTTCTGTCTGTTGTGCAATTCAGTATATCAGCGTCATTTCAACATGATATGTCGATCGGTACAGACGTCTACGCCCAACGTGCAGTCACCAGCCAAAAGGTAAATTGTTTTTAACATTAAAGTCTGGCAATAATGTAGGTTTTCATATTGATTTTGTTCTCTAAAAAAACAACCTATACTACACAATCACTAAAAGTCTAGCCACCCATTAGTGTGTGTGATGTTTTTGATCAAACATTGAGTGTAAATGCTTTTTTCCACTTGTAATATTTTCAGATGATGACCCCCATCGCAACCTGTGAAAAAGAGGATATGCTGCTTTATAACTTTGCGTTGGGTTTATCGCACAAGCAAGATTTTTTCAAGTACCGCTAATACCATTTTTTAAGTGTAAAAACCTCGAGATATTTCTTATAAAGTAACTTAAAAGTGTACCATTTTGATATATCTATTATGATATAAAAATTGACCAAAACGCTTACTCATACTTCTCCTCTAACTGTAAATTAAGTTTCATCGATGAGAATGATGTCATCAGTATTATTAGCAAAGGGAAGCTTGCTTCCCCTCTAACTGTAATAAGTTTCATCGATAAGAATGATGTCATCAGTATTATTAGCAAACGGAAGCTTGCATGCGGTCTAACTGTAAGTTACGATTCATCGATTAGAATGATGTCATCATTATTATTAGCAAAGGGAAGCTTGCTTCCCCTCTAACTGTAATAAGTTTCATCGATGAGAATGATGTCATCAGTATTATTAGCAAAGGGAAGCTTGCTTCCCCTCTAACTGTAATAAGTTTCATCGATGAGAATGATGTCATCAGTATTATTAGCAAAGGGAAGCTTGCTTCCCCTCTAACTGTAATAAGTTTCATCGATAAGAATGATGTCATCAGTATTATTAGCAAAGGGAAGCTTGCTTCCCCTCTAACTGTAAATTAAGTTTCATCGATGAGAATGATGTCATCAGTATTATTAGCAAAGGGAAGCTTGCTTCCCCTCTAACTGTAATAAGTTTCATCGATGAGAATGATGTCATCAGTATTATTAGCAAAGGGAAGCTTGCTTCCCCTCTAACTGTAAATTAAGTTTCTCTGGTTTATAAATTATATTTTGTTAAAGTTACATGTGTTTTAATAAAGTTAAAACTTTGTTTTGTAAACCTAAGAAAACGCTGTTTGTTTATTTATTTGTAAGTATTGATAGAGGGCGCACCAGTCGCTGTGAGTCTGTGTTGAGATCTCCAAGAGGGTGACTGTAAATATGAAGAGTCTGGTCTGATTTCGAGACTGAGATATTGAGAGGGAGATATATTTGGGAAGAAAAAAGAGGTGGGGTGGGAGTGGTGGGGATGGGGAGGGGGTGGAGGAGGGGGAGGGGTGGAGGAGGGGGATCATAGGGGTGGGGAGGGGTAAAGTCTGGTACCTGTCCCCCACTTATAATATAACAACTCGGAGAGAAAAAAGATATATTTGGGGAGCTAGAGGGGAGATATATTTGGGGAGGGAGACAGATATATTTGGGGAGGGGTCTATTTGGGGGCGGGGATCATTGGAAAGGGATGGGTACAATGGGAGGGGCAGAGACGGGGGAGGGGGTAAAGTCTGGTACCCTGGCTTCTCCCCATTGGCCCTGTACTACCCCCAGACCTATGGCAATGTCTGGAATCCCCCACTAATACCTACTTGGGCGGCGCTAGTCAGCCAATAGGTAACAGGTCATCTCGTACCTTGGGCAACTCGTACCTTGGACAACTCGTACCTTCAACTCGACGTCATTATACCGAGTCGTACCTTGGACAACTCGTACCTTCGGCAAGTCGTACCTTCAGTTAAGACGACTCGTACCATCACGCGTAAGTCAAGTCGTACCGTCAGTCAGGCAGGATAATGATCCGAGGCTGAATAAAGTGGACCGTAACTCATTGAAAGTGAATTGCTTATTAAAATAAAGGCGAATCTCTTTTTGGTATGGGCTCTCTTTCCCCCCAAAAGAGGAATTTATTTAGCGCGAAGCCGGCCGCGGCAGGTTACACGCACTGTGTGCGCGGCATGCTCAGGCCCACGCGGTCGTTTGCGGTCAACCTACGGTAGCCATCCGTGCAAAGTTACACGGTTCTTGCGCCGCGCTGAACGGTTAATATGGACGTCTGTGCACGGTGACATTTTTGATGCAGTCTGCCGTTACATTTAGAGACTTAGGCTACGTGCAAATATTATGGAACTGATGTTTTTATCCAAGATTCACGTCTTACCATCATTTTTGCAATGAATGACCATCATTGAGATGATTATGAAGAAAAAAAGTGGCGTCAGGTTGCAACATTTTTCCTATTATTGATCCCTATTGCATAATTAAAGCACACCAAATCCGCATCTGAAGTTTCTCCACTGTAAAATTCAAAAGATGAGCGACGCTTCTATAGATGAGCGACGCTTGGGTGCCAGTATGCTCAAACTGAATCATCACTGACGATGTCACCACGTCTTTGCCAAATCCAGAACCTAAAAAGAACAAAAAACGTATATTACATTTTTTGATATGACCAAATCAAACGGTAATTAGGCAGAGTATGAAAAAAAAAAACATTTTTCCGTTAAAAAACAACAACACAAGGACCCGCCCAAAAAAGGACTAAAAGAAAACAAACATTCTCAATACTGAATGATAATGACCTCTTGTTTCCTACCGCCATGCAATAACCAAATATACAACCAAGCCTATGCCAGTATTCAGTTCACGCTCAAACTGAATAATCACTTTCGATTTCACCTGGTCCTTACCAAATCCAGAACCTAAAAAGAAAAGAAAGAAAATGTAATGATTTAAATTGAGATAACAATTTAAATTCATACACTAAAAGAATAAACTAAAAGAATAAACTGTCGATGTCATCTGGTCCTTGCCAAATCCAGAACCTAAAAAAAAGAAAAAAAAGAAAGTATATTAAAATTTATTTCACAAGTTATCTTAGCTACCGAATCAAACGTTGAATATGCACAAGGAATGTGTAGTAATTCCATTAAAAACAGAATGGCAATGCCGCGCGCGCCGCGCAGGCCGGCCGCTTCCGAGTCACCGGCATCGGTACCGCGCACGACCGACGGCAGTCGATTTCGTTGCCCTGCCATGCCTGCGGCCCAACGGCAGGCCGAACGCGGAAAATCACGCTGCCTGGCAAAGCCATTAGCGAATCCAAAATCCATTCGCGACAGCAAAACGGATAACGAATAACGATTCCCATATCTCCCTATTCGACAGCCAAACGGAAAACGAATAACGATTCCTACTTTCCAATTCGACAGTTAAACGGAAAACGAATAACGATTCCCCTTTCCCGACTCGAAAGCAAAACGGAAAACGAATCACGATTCCCAAATCCCAAATCCTATCGAGAAAGGAATTGGGATGTTTTAATGCATGATGGGAAAATTCGGACTTAGAAACTTTTTCGCAACTTCGTCCCCAGGGATAACTTTATTTTGTAACTTTATTTCCTGTATTAAGTACCTGTCAGTGCGTACCGCTCAACACTACGTAAACGAGATTGTATTTGACACCGTTAATTGTGAAGAGCGCCACCTGTCGTTTGGTTATCCGACATCAACATTACATGCATTATGGATATAACATGGATAATGAGCGGTAGGCTAGGCCTGCACATCAGGTAAGTCTGGACTATTTACTTGTCAAAATTCAGCTTCCTTTCGGCGTACTGGAAAGATTCCCATATCTGGACATTACTCAATTTTCCCTTAAGTGATTTATGCCTCCATTCCTGTTTTAAAACGTCCAAAAATATTGGATTTAGCAGGGAAATTTGTTACCAAAAAATTATAGTCGGAGTCCCTTAATCGCGGCATCCCTTTAATCGCGATCGCGGCATGGAAAATTTCTCTTTTGTGTTGCCTAAACTCCTTTAACTTTAAGTGGCAATTTTTATCCAGTTCTCCAGGCCATAAGGACTTACTGCCGAGTCATTTAAAAAGGCCAATTAAAAAATGTTGTGTCTTTCGGGACTTTTATTTAACGATTTTTAATAAATATTCACATTTTCCAAAACCTGCAAATTTTCCCTCACCGTTCTGCTAAAAGTAAAACTAAAAAGGTACCGTCTATATTTTAACATAAATCATTAATGGTGCTCTGTCCATGAAAGTTCCATTGTCTGGTTCCCCTTCTACAGCTGCAAACACAAAATGAAGTCGAAGGACGATATTTCCACCGCGAAATCGTAAAAACTTTTACGGAATCAAAATAAGGGCAGTGCATTAAAAAACTAAAAGGGCACTCCGTGTAAAGTGAATGGCGCCCCCAATCGCCAATCAGTAGACTTGTCACAGTGATTTTTGTTCTCCTTTCGGGGAAGGGCAGGGTTTTAAGAAATCATCCTGGAGGGATATAGTCTTTAATCAACTTGAACATTACAGGGATATCAGACTTTATTCAGGGGATGTTTTGGTAAAACATTAACTATTAAAAAGTTGAGATCTTTATAAAAACCCCTTCCCGCATACCGCGCGGGAGTCCACCTCCATTCGCACACTCCGAGCATGTCTATTTTCACAGGGATCGTACACGGAATAAACCACACCACCGTCAGATTTCAGGAAATATGGTCAGGCCCTACTCCTAGAAGAACTATGATGCGTTCTGCGTGAGTGGAGCCCCATGGACACAGAACCCCGCAAAATTGTTTGCAGCACAAAACACTAAGTACAAAAACGTCAAGAACGTCCATCAAAACACAGACATTTCCCACAGAATCGCTTCACAGTTTGCCTCTAAACTCTACTTTACCTCATGATATGTCACGTAAGTTGCGCACAAGTCGCTGGATTCTGTCGGTGTTTTGGCCAAAATGATGAAAAATATGCCCTTTCCGCACTGAGCCAACCTGACACTTAAAACGTGATGATTGATTGTGATTTTCGTCATTGGTCAAGGTCCACTGTATTTGTTGCAGTGAATGTTTATTGATTCATTTTATTTTATTAACAGCTTGGAAAATGGAGTTGAGGCCAGATAAACAGGGGGCATAGGACTGCATATTTGCTCTGAGGTAATTTTATCTAATGCATTTAATGTTGGACACTATTTATTATTGAACCTATTTATTAGTGAACTGTTCTCCGAAAAGGTGAAATATTTATTGCCCTGATAACCCTCTGTCACTCATCACCAAATTGTTTTATAATTATTCTTGACCATTCTCTTTATTTGGTAAAAAAGTTTACATATATATGGGTTGTGTCCCCTGCCCATTTTTATCTTTTGCAAATTTGTCAGTTTTTTGGGAAATTGTTCTCAAATTTCAGAATTATTGTCCACCAAATTCTTCAAACAATGACCTTTCCAAAAATAGCAGATGAAAACAATATTTGAACTAAACCTTATGGTTAAGATGTTAAAGTAACTTGTTTTGCTTTGTTTCTTGAAGTTGACAGAGTTTGAAGGTTCTACCAAGGATGTCAACTGTGGAGCACATACAGGATGCAGAGCACACTGATGACGTATCACCATGGCAACGCGTACCGCTCAACATCACTTGAATGAGATTGTACCCATAGACATAAAGAACCTTTCTTTATGTCTATGATTGTACCTGACACCGTTAATTGTAAAGAGCGCCACCTGTTGTTTGGTTATCGATCAACATTATGCAGCAGATAATGCAGCGGTAGGCTATATAGGCCTGTACGTCAGGTAAGTCTGGACTATGTATTTCTCAAAATTCAACTTCCTTTCGGCGTACTGGAAAGATTCCCATATAAAGGCATCACTAATTTTTCCCTACAGTGACCTATGCTACTATTTAAAGGGATAATATGTCCAAAAATGTCGGATTTATAGCAGGGAAAAGTTGCTACCATGGCATGCCTACTGAGAAAACATGTCAAAGGACATTTCATAGTCTTTGTTGGTCAGTGACGTCTGAGGTATGGGAGTCTTTCCGGAGTATTTTGGAATGCTTTGCATACATTGTTGGGTAAGACTTCTTTTTATAGCTCCATGATTGTATAGTCATATAGTCAGCAGGGCCAGGGCCTATTGTTTTTAGTTCACCGCACCTACCCCAATTAAGAACCCAGTATCAATGCACACATATAGTGGTGTTCCCTAACGTGGCGCACTGCGACGTTTCTCCTGACTTTCCTCATGCACGGTTGCCAAACTTCTTTGTTGATTAACTTCAAATTCATTCAGTCATTACTGGTACTTTTTCAGTAGTGTTTGCCATTTAAATTCTGTAATTTCATTGTCATACAATTTTGAGCAAAATTTTAAAACGGTAGCGTCCGGAAATTGGGCCAAAAATCAGCTTAGTGTTCCCTAACACAGCGCACTTGTGTAAATCTTGGAAAATTCCAGGTTAACACTAAAAAAGTTATTTAAAGTTAGCAAATTCTTAATTAATAAATAAATATATCTCTACTTTACCCAACTAGAAGAATGTCAGAAAATTATTTTCTTATTTGTGGGTGAGTATATCAGTGGTGAGTTGAAGGTAAATTGTTTCCCGATGATAATTTGAGTTAGAAATATGATTCAGCTTTGTAACTTCAGGGGTTGCCCTTCAGGAAAATCAAGTTTGGATTGATTTGGGGGTCAAAAGGTCAAAGGTCAATGTCATTGGTCAAGGTCTAGGTCATTCTATTGACCAGTAACTATCCTACTACATGTACTTGTAATTTCACATCTTATATCAACAAACTCAGTCCGAGGGGTTTCAACAGCACCGCTATATTTTTTAGGAAAGTTGCAGTAATGTTTATTGATTCATTTTATTTCATTAACAGCTTTGAAAATGGAGTTGAGGCCAGACAGACAGGGGGCATAGGACTGCATATTTGCTCTGAGGTAATTTTATCTAATGCATTTAATGTTAGACACTATTCGTTATTGAACTTTTCTCCAAAAACCTGAAAATATTTATTGCCAATCACCCTCTAATTTTCAAGACCAAAAGTGTTTAGAATTATTCTTGACCATTCTCTTTATTTGGTGAACAATTTTGACCATTGTCTGAGTAGAGGCGTTTGCATGTTGATATCAGTGCTCAGGCATCAAATTACGTCAGGAATTGACCACTAGTCTCGCCCCAACTTGCTCATAGTTGTTTCTGTGGCATATGGTTTAGCTGTATTGGCCCTTTTGGGCAATACAAAAGTAGTGCAGGTGGGAAAATTATCAGAAAAACTAAGATGACATTTTTGTATGTTTTATACGTTTCTAGAGTTACTTCTACAACGACGATAGGTTCAACTACAACTATGGGCAGGCCAAAGCCACAGCAGGCAACTACAAGGAAGCAGAGGAGGTAGGTTGGACTCCCGGACCCAATTTTTCGTTGTTGCGCCCTCAATAGTTGGCCAGTCATGGCGCAGTGACTCGTCATGGTGCCTGAACTAGTCATGGTGCCTTTCATTTGCAAACATCAAAAACCAAAACTACCAAGTTATTATGAAATACCTGACTGTTAGGGAATTATAGTCTCAAGCATCCTGTGAAATCACAGCACCTGGTGTGCTGTCATTTTCTAAGAAAAGTGGAATTTTGTATCAATTTCCACCGATGGTCGTCCCTGTTTGAGAGAGAAGCCCGACTTTCTGTCTGTTCTCATCCATATACTGTTGCCGTATACCTAGATGTAGAACAAAAAGATATTCCAATAGCTTATTTTCCCACGTGCTGCATCAGCTCTGTTGCCGAAAATATTCAATTCTAGAAATTAGGAAAACTATTTTTTTCTTCAATTATAAATTATGCAAAACTTGGTCACGGTACTTGGCTAATTATTTGAAAAATATGCCGACTGACACTGTTCACAATGTCTGCCAAAAAATCCCAATGCAAAAACCAAACCAGGTTTCGCAAAGCGTATAGTGTAAAATAAAGAAACCCCTATGTGTGAATGGTACACTCCACGCATGCGTAGTATGTAGATCTCAAACAAGATGGCGGCCAATACTAAACCGAAAAACCCGTCGTAGATTTCGCGCTGGAAAACCACTTTTTAAGTAATTTTAACTTTAATTGATATGCAGAAGATGTTCATTATTGCTTTTTCTACCATATAAAGCTGTTTTAATTGTTCAAAAGCCTATACAAAATTTGTTGACGCGCACTTAACGACTACTAAAACTTGTTGACGCTTGTTGACGCTTGTTGACGCGCTTTAGTAGGACCGCGGCTTGATGCAGAGAGGGATTACCAGTGCACTCTGATCTGTGAGGGACTGAGGTTTATTGTACAACGCTATCACCCTTTAGCATAATGGTATGGTCCGCGCTGCCACTGAGGCAACATGGCAGCCGATCTCGGAGCGGCACAGAGAGCCAATTTTCTTGAACTGAAAATCGCAATTTTCAGGCGTTTAACATACTGCCTAGCTGTGTCAATTTTAATGATTTTTTGATGTGTTGACGCTGTGTTGACGCTTTGGAGTGTGTTGACGCCGTGTTGACGCTTTTTAGTATGACCGTTTAATCGCGATCGCGGCATGGACAATTTTTCTTTTTGTGTTGCCTAAACTCCTTTAACTTTAAGTGGCGATTTTTATCCAGTTCTCCAGGCCATAAGGACTTACTGCCGAGTCATTTAAAAAGGCCAATTAAAAAATGTTGTGTCTTTCGGGACTTTTTTAACGATTTTTAATAAATATTCACATTTTCCAAAACCTGCAAATTTTCCCTCACCGTTCTGCTAAAAGTAAAACTAAAAAGGTACCGTCTATATTTTAACATAAATCATTAATGGTGCTCTGTCCATGAAAGTTCCATTGTCTGGTTCCCCTTCTACAGCTGCAAACACAAAATGAAGTCGAAGGACGATATTTCCACCGCGAAATCGTAAAAACTTTTACGGAATCAAAATAAGGACAGCGCGTAAGAAAAAATAAAACGGCACACCGTGTAAAGTGAATGGCGCCCCCAATCGCCAATCAGTAGACTTGTCACAGTGATTTTTGTTCTCCTTTCGGGGAAGGGCAGGGTTTTAAGAAATCATCCTGGAGGGATATAGTCTTTAATCAACTTGAACATTACAGGGATATCAGACTTTATTCAGGGGATGTTTTGGTAAAACATTAACTATGAAAAAAAAAAGTTGAGATCTTTATAAAAACCCCTTCCCGCATACCGCGCGGGAGTCCACCTCCATTCGCACACTCCGAGCATGTCTATTTTCACAGGGATCGTACACGGAATAAACCACACCACCGTCAGATTTCAGGAAATATGGTCAGGCCCTACTCCTAGAAGAACTATGATGCGTTCTGCGTGAGTGGAGCCCCATGGACACAGAACTGCAAAATTGTTTGCAGCACAAAACACTAAGTACAAAAACGTCAAGAACGTCCATCAAAACACAGACATTTCCCACAGAATCGCTTCACAATTTGCCTTTAAACTCTACTTTACCTCATGATATGTCACGTAAGTTGCGCACAAGTCGCTGGATTCTGTCGGTGTTTTGGCCAAAATGATGAAAAATATGCCCTTTCCGCACTGAGCCAACCTGACACTTAAAACGTGATGATTGATTGTGATTTTCGTCATTGGTCAAGGTCCACTGTATTTGTTGCAGTGAATGTTTATTGATTCATTTCATTTTATTAACAGCTTGGAAAATGGAGTTGAGGCCAGACAGACAGGGGGCATAGGACTGCATATTTGCTCTGAGGTAATTTTATCTAATGCATTTAATGTTAGACACTATTTATTATTGAACCTATTTATTAGTGAACTGTTCTCCGAAAAGGTAAAATATTTATTGCCATGATTACCCTCTGTCACTCATCACCAAATTGTTTTAGAATTATTCTTGACCATTCTCTTTATTTGGTAAAAAAGTTTACATATACATGGGTTGTGTCCCCTCCCCATTTTTATCTTTTGTAAATTTGTCAGTTTTTTGGGAAATTGTTCTCAAATTTCAGAATTATTGTCCACCAAATTCTTCAAACAATGACCTTTCCAAAAATAGCAGATTTCATTAACAGCTTTGAAAATGGACTTTAAGCCAGACAGACAGGGGGCATAGGACTGCATATTTGCTCTGAGGTAATTTTATCTAATGCATTTAATGTTAGACACTATTCGTTTTTGAACTTTTCTCCAAAAACCTGAAAATATTTATTGCCAATCATCCTCTAATTTTCAAGACCAAAAGTGTTTAGAATTATTCTTGACCATTCTCTTTATTTGGTGAACAATTTTGACCATTGTCTGACTAGAGGCGTTTACATGTTGCTATTAGTGCTCAGGCATCAAATTACGTCAGGAATCGACCACTAGTCCTGCCCCAACTTGCTCATAGTTGTTTCTGTGACATGGTTTAGCTGTATTTGTCCTTTTTAGGGGGGAAAAAAGTAGTGCAGGTGGGAAAATTATCAGAAAAACTAAGATGACATTTTTGTGTGTTTACGTTTCTAGAGTTACTTCAACAACGACGATAGGTTCAACTACAACTATGCGCAGGCCAAAGCCACAGCAGGCAACTACAAGGAAGCAGAGGAGGTAGGTTGGACTCCCGGACCCAATTTTTGTTGGTGCGCCCTCAATAGTTGGCCAGTCATGGCGCAGTGACTCGTCATGGTGCCTGAACTAGTCATGGTGCCTTTCATTTGCAGACATCAAAAACCCAAACTACCAAGTTATTATGAAATACCTGAATGTTAGTGAATAATAGTCTCAAGCATAAATCACGGCACCTGGTGTGCTGTCATTTTCAAGACAAGTGGAATTTTGTATCAATTTCCACCGATGGTCGGCCCTGTTTGAGAGAGAAGCTCGACTTTCTGCCTGTTCTCATCCATATACTGTTGCCGTATACCTAGATGTAGAACAAAAGATATTCCAATAGCTTGTTTTCCCACGTGCTGCATCTCTTTGGAATTCCTTGCCTGGTGCTTATTTCCCTCCAACCTATGATCTGTCCTGATTCAAGAGGAGTGTGGAGTGCTGTGACCTCGTGGTTAAGGGCGTTGGATTCACGGTCTGCGGGTAAAGCTGCAGGTTGTGGGTTCGAGTCCAGCCTGGGGTTGTGGTGCGTGTGCCCTTGGGCAAGGCACTTTGTTACTTATTGCTTCTCCCCACCCAGGAGTAATAGGCTCTCAGCTTTGGTCCAAAAAAAGGGCCACCGGTACGAGACGATTGAAAAGAGCAATGCTCATAGCGATTTTTTGAAAGGCACGTCTAGAGTTGGAGAATGTGTGATAGCTTTGCAGTGTGAGTGGTGGCAGTGTTATCACTTTTGAGTGTTTTCAAAATTGCCGTCAATATGCTTGAACCGGATAAATTGTATGTTGTAACAAGCATGTTTTGGCCTCCATTTTAAAAAGGGAAAAAAAGGGATAGCACCCAAAAAGCTGCCACCGCTGCAATGCTGTCGCATATTTTCCGACTAGAGGGGTGCATACCTTGCCAAAAATCACAATGAGCATTATTCCCCTCATTTGATACTGACCAAACCCCCACACTGATGGCTTATAAGTGGGTACCTATGAGGGCAGAGATGGTGTGGTTGATTTAGCTGCTTTGTGCCAAAATGTAGCCCATACCTGGAGTGGCTTTTTCCTTGTTCAGGGCAAATAGGCATGAAAAAAAAGAAGTCTAAAACCCGGATGGGATCTTTCTGTGCCTCTTAGACCACTGTTTTGGTGGGAACACTTGGTTTTACCATGATTTAATTGGAGTGGGTTTCGTTTCTCTTGTTTTCCGGATTTTTGTGCTCATTCAGAGTGAGAAGATCAAGAATGACTACACGTGTCTCTGGTTGGCAAGATGCTGTGAGTATTACCGTCAATTGTGAATGACGTTTCCTCTTCCAACTTCAGAGTTGCTAATTATGGGAATGGATCCACCTGTTAAGCCTCAACTCATAATGTATTGACCACTCACAATTGTGACTGCACAACCAAATGTCCAACTAAAGTCAGGACACGTCGCGTGCATGCATTTCATGTACTGCTAACCGAACATCTTTTGTGGACCCCAATGTGTTTTCTTACAGCAGTATCCTATGTATTTATAACCTTTCTTTGTGTTGTTAATGTTGTTCAGACATCATGAATCGTAAGGCCAGACTAGCCTGGGAGTTGTACCTTAAGATGGAGACGTCTGGCGAATCGTTCAGCCTGCTGTAGCTCATTGCCAACGACGGCTACAAGGTAAAACATCATCCCCTATTTTTGTCTGTTGTATGTTTGGGGAAGATTTTGGCATTAGCACCAAATTAGTATCTAGTCACTCAATCTCAACCTGCAGCCGATTTCACGAAACAGATTTGTCACTTCGGCAAAACGCAAATCGTAGAGGAGACATAAATCTAAAATATAAGTCATGTGTAGAAAAGAATGCAGTATCCAGACGCTTCAGCAGTTGTGTACAAAGTCTATGGCGAGTCAAGAAAACTTTCCAAGTATTTCTGAACCAAATTGGAAGTGTTTCTCAGTCCCAGATTCATGTTTGTGAAACATTTTTGCAATGACTGATCTGTATTGAGATGATGTGTGAAGACAAAAGTGGCGTCAGGTTGCCGCATTGTTTCCCACGTGTACAATCAACAAGAATAAGTGAGAAATCCTTGTCGAAACGAAAAACCCACCTGATTTGTTGCACATTTACCACTTTGTGTCAGTAGCTTGAATAATGAAGGATGCACCTTTGTGTCCCAAACTATGGTAAACATGTAAAGGGCATCATAAAATATTATATAATATATATAATAGCTAAAAATCCCAAACTGCTTAAAATATTGATTTTGGACAATTTCATCACTTTGTCAACACGGTGGCGATATGATCGAAAAATTCAGGCTTTTCATTCAAACTTCTGATTTTTTTGCTCGACCTCAAATAGTTATTGTCACAGTCTCTTCTCAATGTTTAATTTCCAACTTTTCTGTCGGTAGATGGGCCAGTTCTACTATGCAAGGCTTTCGATGTCCTGGAAAGATTGGACCCCAATCCTGAATACTGGGAAGGCAAGCGAGGGGCGTGCGTGGGCGTATTCCAGCAGATCATAGCTGGTCATGAACCAAGGTGGGTGTCATCTCTGTCAATCAGCAGTGTTCACTGTCCAATTAGATCTCAACCTTTAGTCAGGTGACCACACTACATCAATCAAAGTGCGCACTGACCAATTACATCTCAATTAGTATATCACTCCGGTGCTCTACCAACTGAGCTATCCAGCCCAATGTTGGCGGTTCCCTAATTGTCAATGTCTCTGTCAAAGGGGCGCTAGTCAGAAGCCCTCAACCCGCATATGCCATGCAGCCAGGGATCACGCCCAAAGTCACGATGCAGACCTGGCAAATATCAAACGGGGATCACTCAGAGAGGATACGGCTTTTTGTTACAAATCTTCATGAGAACTTTTTAACTTCTTATAAGCCCTCTAGTTCAAATTCATTTATCTTTATGGATTTTTCCTTTTTCCCCATATTCTATAAACAGCTTTCATTTTCACTATTAGGTTTTGCCCTTCACCGACGTATAAACACTGTTTACTCAGTGCGTTACCTCCCGAGTGAAAGTTGGAAAAAAATCACTCAGTTGGGACTTGAACCCACGACCTCCTGCTTTCTAGTGCAGTAGTCTTACCACTGGACCACCAATAAAACTTGGTGGTCGAGTCGTGGGTTCGAATCCCACCCGAGTGATTTTTTCCAACTTTCACTCGGGAGGTAACACACTGAGTAAACAGTGTTTATACATCGGTGAAGGGCAAATCCTAATATTGAAATGCATCACCCCGACGCAAAGTCCATCTTGTTAATAGCTTTCATTTTCATGTGCACAAAAACCAGTGAAGTTCAAGCCACTAGATTTTTGTCATTTTTTTCCTCTACAGAGAAACACTGCGAGACATCCTCCAAATCTTGCACAACACCGGTAACCCGCAGGTGGAATACATCATCCGTGTCATGAAGAGGAAGTGGGCCAAGGACAACAGGGTACCAGTTTCCTGAGGTGGTCCCTATCCTAGTCTTGAGATTGTTTAGATTTGTACATTCCAAAAAACCCTGCTTGCAAAGGGATTTTCCAAAAATATAATATTGGAACAATACTGTTGATTAAGAGCATAGAGCTATATTAAATTACTAAAGTGCTAACTCGATGTACAAAGTCAGTAATGCCTAATGGACGCATCCATGTTTGTACACAAAGATGCTTTTTGCCAGGATGTTTTTTTAACTGTCATGACGCGGTTAAGTTGTTTGCGTATGTTCTACTTGCGCGTTGCATCTAGAGTACACTTTCAAAATTCAATTCATCTAATTACATTATGTTCTACAAACACGCACATAATTCAAATGTCTGCGCCCAGGACGATTCAAAGTGTCTTTAATGAGCTGTCCAATCATATGTAATTGCCTTTTTAAGGATAAATAAAGTATTTTGAATTGAATTGAATTGAATTGAAAGTGTCTCTGCGCGCAAGAATAAGAAGCTAGCTAGCACTCTAGTAATTTATTATAGCTCTATGATTAAGAGTGATTTGTTCTTCACATTGGGAAATTTGCCTTGGAATATTTCTCTATTTAGCTTTGGCAAGGTGGTTATGCAGGAGAAAACAACAGTTCTGGAGAGAGGCTAGTCTCTCATGGCATAAACAAAGTAGGCTTGCCTAGTTAAGCTGGACTCTGTGACTCAGTCAGTGACTCAGTCAACAACTCAGTGACTCGATCAGCGACTCAGTGATTCAGTCAGTGACTCAGTCAGTGACTTGGTCAGTGACTCAGTCAGTGACTCAGTCAACAACTCAGTGACTCGATCAGCGACTCAGTGATTCAGTCAGTGACTCAGTCAGTGACTTGGTCAGTGACTCGACTAGTAAATCACTCGATCAATGACTCATTTAGTGACTCAGTGGTCCAGTCATCAACTCAGTGACTTGGTCAATAACTCGGTCAGTGACTCAGTGAGCCCCTCAGTGACTCAGTGACTAGGTCAGTGTCTCAGTAAGTGACTCGGTCAGTGACTCTCTCCCCGACTCGGTCAGTCAGTGGCTCATTCAGTAACCCAGTTGCTCGGTCAGTGACTCGGTCAGTGACTAGGACAGTCAGTGACTAATAGTGACTGACTCGATCAGTTAAATACTCAGTGACTCGGTCGGACAGTCAAAGTCAGGTAGCATTGAAATGTTCATATCCTAATTATAAAGGTTCACGTCATAAATGTTGCTTAAGACAACTCTGCAAGTTTGTTGTCTTGGAGTTTCTGGGGCCTGTTTAGAGACAACCCAACGGCATGAGAATGGGCCAGGAATGGTTATTCAAGGAGGGGGGTAGTCATCTGTATGTAATGTAATTATACTAATTAATGGTTTATATTGATATAAATATACATGTACAAGTTTTCAGAGCACGTTTGTCAGGTAATTAGGGTGTAAGGTTCAGAAGGCATGAAACAAATTGAAAATAAGTGATTTGAACTGGGCCCAATTTCATAGCGCTGCTAAGCTCACAATTTCTGCCAGCAGAGCCTCTCCGTCTATCACATTGTCAATACTATATTTTTTTCATGTACAATATTGGGAAAGAATGTTGCAACCTGATGCTGCTTTTTCTTCATATCATCTCAATGAAGTCATTCATTGCAAAAATGATGATAAGACATGAATCTGGGACTGAATCTGAGAAATACTTAAGAGAAAATTTTCTTGACGCTCCATAGACTTTGCACACAACCGCTGAAGTGGCGTCAGGCTGCAACATTCTTTGCCAATATTGTGTGATATTCTGACTTCATTTCTTTATTTCATCTGTAAAAACATTAAATGTTTACTGCCTTTCTTTAAAGGGAAGATACAACATTTGCAAACATCACAAAACGAAATGATCAAATTATCGCGAAATACCATACTGGATTGTTGGGGAATGACAGTCTAAAGCATCCTGTAAAATCGTGGCTCCTGATTTGCTGACATTTTAAAGAAAAATGGTACTTTTCCAACGCTGGTCGGCCGACCAGCATTGGAGAAAACTGGCTATTTTTTCAAAAATTACACCGAATTTTTCATAATTAGTTATTCCGCATTTTCTTTGCAATTGATTACACACCTGTGAAGAGGTACAAATCTGCTCGACTGATTCTCTGACCTTACAATTCCCCAAAGTCTATTAATTGCTCCGTTTTATCTTATAAGTGGGGTCACCAGACTGCAAATACATGATTGGTTTTCTTGGCTTTTCCAGCATCTACAAGCCCAAACGTGAAAAAGTAATTTTTACAATATTTGCTAAAACATACTAATCCTCCAAATCCATTGATTTCTGAAAATTGCAGCGAAAGCAAATGTTGCACATTCCCTTTAAGTCCGATAAATCTTATCTTGCAGTGAAAATATTGTGTAGGTGAATTTTAAAAGTAAATGTGTACTTAAAAGATTGTTGAAATGCTGTGCATAGTTCTTTGAATAAAGAGATATTAAATCATCACAATAAATAAAAGTGCAAAAAATTCCTGTTTGTTATTCATTTGTTTGTTTTCTTGGTAGTTTGTTTGGGATTCTGAAAACAAAACTTAATTTAATTTATTTAAAAGATAAGTTTAGTAAATTTATGTTTGGGCATGGGGCTATAAAAAGTTGGGAAGTTAAAAAAAAAAAAGTAATCTAATTTCAATTTGTGGAAAGGTAGGCTCAGTAAATTTATTTTGGGAAAAAAAGAAAAGTGAAGACAATTAAACAACAATACTATGGTGGGACTCGAACCTGAGTCGCCAGATTGGGAGTCCTACGCCGGTCCAGCAGACCATTGTCGCACTTCAACAACACGTCAGTTCTGCTTTATCATAACCGTAAGATAGGCTTATCGTGGCTTTTCACGTTGACGCCCATGCACGCTTAGACGTAAAACACAGTCTGACGATGTAAAACATTCGTTTGATTTTTGGTGTAGCTGTTCTAATTGATCTAAATTTAATGTCAACTGAACTAAAATCCTGAAATTCAATAAAATAAAACTCGTACAGTCCTTGGTTTCAGTACGAAACACGTGTTCAACGGATGCAGAGAAGCCTATTTCTTTTGATAAATTCCTTTGTTGAATCTGGCGTTAACAATAAAATGTTTCCATTGAGGGAAAAGGATTAAACGCCGCGATCTTTTTTCACGCTTGAGTGCATCTGAATGGGGAATATTGAAGCGGAAAATCACGATTTACAGCACTTAGGCAGCATTTTATCCCACATAATGATACTTTTTGAAGAGGAAATTGCATACTGAAAACATCTATAGTTTCAAAATTCAAAAATTCGCCGTATTTAAAAAGTCGAGGAAATTTTTTTGGAAAAATTTCACCAAAACTTTCCTCATCCTAACGTAGGCGGCGCTATATATATTTCATTCTCAGGGCGCGCATTGTTAGCGCGATAGCCGCCGCCCGATCTGTGTATCACCCGTTTACCCAATCTTATTTTAGCATCACAATTTCAATTTATCTCATGAATAAAAGTTGAATAGGTCTACAACTAAAACAATAGATAATTAAGGTCAGTGAAAAAAATGCACGCGTATAAGGATATTAATAAAAGGGCCCCGGTATACACTTGAGCAAGATCGAGGCGGGAATTTTTTTGTCGTGTGAGATAGGGGGGGACAAGCGAAATATATTTATTAAAGGTCGTAAGTGGAGAAATGTTTTTTAAATAAAAGGGCTATAAACTATACATGTATACTAAACAGGCAGCCAGCCCCGCCCCCATCCCTTGCAATGCCATACACAAACGCTAATGCGCTAGCCAACTCTGCATACGGTGCACGTGCGAGAATGAATATATATAGCGCCGCCTACGTTAGGATGAGGAAAGTTTTGGTGAAATTTTTCCTAAAAAATTACCTCGACTTTTTAAATACGGCGAATTTTTGAATTTTGAAACTATAGTTGTATTCAGTATGCAATTTCCTCTTCAAAAAGTATCATTATGTGGGATAAAATGCTGCCTAAATGCTGAAATTCGTGATTTTCCGCTTCAATATTCCCCATTCAGAGGCACTTAAGCGTGAAAAAAGATCGCGGCGTTTAATCCTTTCGCCTCAATGGAAACATTTTATTGTTAACGCAAGATTCAACAAAGGAATTTAACAAAAGAAATAGGCTTCTCTGCATCCGTTGAACACGTGTGTTTCGTAGTGAAAGCAAGGATTGTACGAAATATATTTCATTGAATTTCACGATGTCAGTTCAGTTGACACCCTTCACCCTTTTCCAATTAAACTAAGATCAACTTGAACAGCTACACCCAAAATCAAACGAGTGATTTACATCGTCAGGCTGTGTTTTACGTCTAAGCGTGCATGGGCGTCAACGTGAAAAGCCACGATAAGCCTATCTTACAGTTATGATTTAGCAGAACTACATCAGCATTTGAGCGCGTGAATGGTCTTGTGCACCGGCGTAGAACTCCCAGTCACGCGACGCAGGTTCGAGTCCCACCATAATTATATTGTTACTTAGTTTTCTTCTCTTTTTTTTTAACTTTCCCAAAAAATTACTGAACTTATGTTAAAAATTTAAGGTTTGTTTTCAGAATCGAATATATTAAAATAATAAACACTAACAATTACTTAATATATTCCCTTTTATATTATTTATTCCTCCATGATTGGATCAAGAAATTGAAAACTATAGGAGAGACAAGTTTGGAAATAACACAGTGTTTCCTGAAACCATTTGAATTTTTTTCCAACTGCGTTTAACAGCTTATATGAAACTTAACACAGAGATATCACTGATTATGGTATTATTCTCGAACTAGTTGAAGAGCATTTTATGCACAAAATTAAACATATTTAACCAAAACATTGCACGCATGTTGTTCTGCATGTATACAGTTTTAAAATCCAAACCAATGATAAGGACTAGTAACTGGGTTTTGGATTAAAGATGACTCATTGTCCAAAATCAACACATTGTTTTAATTTGTTTTCCAAAATCAGAAATGTCATTAAACACTCCGGAAATGTAATGTGTACTGTTAATGGTGAAAGATAACTGGCGATTTTGAGTCAACTTTCATGAAAAAAAGCAATGCAATCGGTTTCAGAAGATAACTCAAGAAGTACTTGGTGCATTAAATTGAAATATTGCATAACGATTCAACGTGATATATGTATCAAATCTCTTGAATTTGGATATCTATCGTTCACCAATTATAAAAATATACCCAAGACAATGTGGCGTGTAAGCGCGCAAAATACAAGGCGACTTTGAGTCAATCGTTATGGAACAAAAACAACACACTCATTGTGGAGACTATTATCTCAAGAAATGTTTGTTGTATTGGACTGAAATTAAACCGTTTTGAATTTGGTGAGAAACCGTCAAAATATAATTAATATACTCCGGAAATGTAGTGTGTTAAGCGCGAAAGATAACTGGCGATTTCGAGTCAACTTTCATGACCAAAAAAGCAATGCAATCGTGTTCCAGAAGATAACTCAAGAAGTACTTGGTGCATTAAATTGAAATATGTCAAGACGATAAAACGTGATATATGTCTCAAATCTCTAAAATTTGGATATCAATCGTTGATTAATAATACAAATATACACAAGGCAATGTGGCGTGTAAGTGCGCAAAATACAAGGCGAATTTAAGTCAACCTTATTGAAACAAAAACAATACCTTTGTTGTATTAGAGTGAAATTGTACATCCTGGTTAGTCGTCATACACAACACATCACTTTTGAATTTGGAGAGATATCGTCAAAAAATATAATTAATATACTCCGGAAATGTAGTGTGTTAAAGCACTACAAATAACTTGCGATTTTTAGTCAACTTTCATGACACAAAAACAACACACTCGGTTTCCAGAAGATAACTCAAGAAATACATATTTGCATGAAATTGACATTTAATAAATTGATTAAACATACAGATGATTGAACAAATCTGTTGAATTGGGTGAGGAATCGTCAAACCGAGTGCGTTTTTGTGTCATGAACTTGACACTTCAGTAAGGCATGGTTTTTCGTTTTGACAATACTTTTGTACTTACGTAGAAAGTACAGTGGTGACCAATAGCGCGCCCTCTTGTGAAAGAAAAATGAAAATGACATAAATTGGCGTCATTATCTCCGTGTTTCTCCGGTACATTATTTTGGTTATATTGTTTTTAATGTCGGACGATCCCTCTCCAAATTCAACAGATTTGTGATATATGTTACCTTTAATCACAATACGAAATATCGATTCAATGCAACACGCATTTCTTGAGTTATCGTCTGGAAAACGAGTGTGTTGTTTTTGAACTATGAAAGTTGCATTCATGCTTTCAGTTTAAAGACAGAACATTCTTTACGATGGTGACCACTATTTGTGTAGCGCGCCCTCTCTTGAAAGAAAATTAAGTTGAGTTAAATTTGGCAGATTTTTCTCCGTTTTTGACATAAATCGGTACAATAAATTCTAATCTTAGAATTAAGTGTAGAAATTGAGTATTTTTGTGTTGATTTACGCTGGTCGTCTATCCGAAAGTTCATTATTTTCGTTTGCAGAAATTTCATTTTATTGGCCTTGTTTAAATTTTAAACTGAAAATCAGTTTAATTTTCCCCTAGCATTTGCTTTTGTTTATAATTTTGGGTAACAACTGGAATATTGAAACTTGGGACTTTCCACAAGTTTGAATTTGGTGTTAAAATAAACAAACTGAGGTTATGATCTTCGTTCATAATGGAAATACATGTAGGTTATTTCAATTTCACCGGAAGGCAACTGATCCCACGCAGCAAAAATAATAAACTGATCCTCTTAAACTCCGCCCCATGATATTCTGACCAATCACAGCCGTGATTTATGCGGTCTAACACGCGTGCATTAGTGTCCGACGCGCGCGTCTTGAACACGCAGTGCAGCATTGGTTGAGGTCACGTGTTGTTGCTGCTCACGTGGCAGTGGGCGCGGCTTCATGACTCAGTTTGCTACATCCACGATCACCATTTACAATGGAATTTATTTCCATTTACAAGTTCGATTTGAATTCAAAAAAAATAAAGGGAATTTCTCCTTTGTAATGATTCACAAAGTTTAATCAACTTTCAACTGAAGAAACCCAATAGTTTTCAATATTATACAACAAATTAAAATCAATAATTAAAATTACAAAAAGGAAAATGTTTCCAGATGGTTTTCTCTGAAACCTTCGCATTTTTACATGTGCTTCCCAAACCCATTCAAATCCAACAGGGTGCAGTTGACCAATGAACTGACTAGGAAGTGGAGAACCAGTGTTAGCGATTACAAGAGTCCTCCAAAACCAGCGTCAAATTGGGACGAGCCAATCCATGTGCAACATGAAAACAGAATCTGGACAATTCCTTTTCTTAATTTTCATTTTCATATTAGGGTCACATCAAATGAAAAAAAAATATAAATAAAAACGTGAAAAAGAAGTAGTCAACAAAATACTAAAATGAAACATAAACACTCAAATTAGTCGACCACACATTAATTTCTGATCAATGGATTCTCATTCTTTCAAGTCACTATGTAACATTTGTGATGTAAGACACAATACATGTAAAGTACACATGTATAAAATTATTTACTACGTAGCCGTGCCGACATTTATATCAATGTTCGAGAATGAAAAATTTGACATGTTTACAAAGAAGATTTAACTGTCACTGAAATTATTATTGGAACCCAACACATCTCAACAGATTTTTGTTGAAGGACACATTAGGGTTCGAATCCAGCTGCTGGCCATATGCTGTGTCCTTGGGCAAGCCACTTTACCCCACTTGCCTCTCTCCACCCAGGAGTATAAATGGTACCGGCATTAGCTGGGGAGTAACCTGCGATGGACTGGCATCCCATCCAGGGAGAGTAGAAATATTCTCAGTCGTTTCATGCTACTGAAACTGGAGAAAAATGCCAGCCTGATGGACCACATTGGCTTGTGACAGACTTAACTTACATCAAGGTACATGCATCATGGGTAGTTATGCATAATTGTTAGGAACTTACAAGTTAGGGATCTCTTATACACGCTCACCTTGCAAAAAAACTGCAAAAACATTTTTATTTTTAAGTTCGACAAATCACTCTGTCGCCCACTAAAAGTAGGCAACAGATCATTCAGGTGCAAAAATGCACTTAGATTGAAAAAAAAAGTTTGAATAGAGTTTTCTCTGTCAGAGTCTCAGGTGTAAAGAAAAGAAAAAAAAATCACTCTGAGAGAAATATGGGAAAGAATGTTGCATCCTGACGTCATTTTTTCCTCATATATTATCTCAATGAATTAGTCACTGCAAAAATGTCGAAAAGACATGAATCTGGGACTGAGAAACATGAATCCAATTTTGTTAGGAAGTGGTCTTAGACTCTCCATAGACTTTGTGCATAGCCAAAGAAGTAGCGTCTGGATACTGCATTCTTTCCAAAAGCGTACCATTACTACTACCTTGGGTTTATAATCTCGGGTTTAACACGTTTCTCACAAATGCCATCCAGAAAAGGAGCAATAGGGATTGATTTCCCTACTGCCTTTATATATTGAGTGTCAACTGTACATAAAGTTCAGAGATATAACTACACAAGTAAAAAAACAAAGAGACCAGTAAAATAAAGACCACAAATCTCGACTTGAGACAGTTTTAGCTTCAACCCAAAATATAAAGTACTTTTCTTATTAAGACAAACATATCAATGCAAGATTGAACTGGCCACTCTCAAATGAAATGCCCAAAGTTCAACCCTGTCTAGTCAACACAAAAGTTTGCTCTATAATCTCTGAAATTTGGACATCTATGATAACTTTTCCACTCTTTTCCCTATCAGACATTGTAGTGTGAACCATTCTTCACAGCTAAGTTCTGTACAAAAATAGGTTATTTATTTATATATGATACATAAACTACGTCTACCGAAACAGAAAACAATTCTAATTTTCTCTACGATTGAAAAAAACAAACATCACAATGATCAGTTGCTTGTTAAGATTTCCGTTATAAAATAGATAAAAGGTACGCAAGAATTATTTTAGCTCCATTTATACATTATATTCAAGTAATGTAACATTCGGTATTTGTATAATTATGATATAATGAATTATACTATCAAGAAATTATTCTTAAATTGTTCAGTTCCTGTGTGTTAAGGAGCGTCTTTAAAATTGGAATAATTAGCCATGTCTGAATTACTGGGCTATGACTACGGCTTGATATTACACATGAGCCATAGCTGAGTAATTCGGACACGGCTATCCTTGTTCTGTATCAAACAAATTACATGTCAATGGAAATGCTAGTTCCTGATGGCAACCTAGTATTTTCCCCATTGTGCTGCAAACGGTACCAGACTACTCTTGAGCAAGCCTTGATCAAGGCTGTGTTCAAATTACTTGTCTACATCTTGCAATCACACACGTCTATGGAAAGCGGCTGAGGTCACTTCCCATAGACTCCTGTACTTCCTAGCCGTAGCCACGTCTATGGAAAGCGGCTGAGGTCACTTCCCATAGACTCCTGTACTTCCTAGCCGTAGCCACGTCTATGGAAAGCGGCTGAGGTCACTTCCCATAGACTCCTGTACTTCCTAGCCGTAGCCACGTCTATGGAAAGCGGCTGAGGTCACTTCCCATAGACTCCAGTACTTCCTAGCCGTAGCCACGTCTATGGAAAGCGGCTGAGGTCACTTCCCATAGACTCCTGTACTTCCTAGCCGTAGCCACGTCTATGGAAAGCGGCTGAGGTCACTTCCCATAGACTCCTGTACTTCCTAGCCGTAGCCACGTCTATGGAAAGCGGCTGAGGTCACTTCCCATAGACTCCTGTACTTCCTAGCCGTAGCCACATCATTTGGAATTCACTGAATCTGCGGAACTTTTCAAGAGTTCTAAGTTGTATAATGCCTCCTTTTAAATACCAACAGACCGGTAATTTCTCATTTGGTATAATCAAAGGGAAGACATATTCTTAGTTGTTTCAAGAAAGAAACACCAGACTGCCAAGGCTTAGATAGAACTAACCATTAAGAGATCTCGTCGATGGAAATACAGAGCTTAATATGATGGAATTTAAAAAAAAACAAAAAAAAGTACACAATTAACATTTTGCTGATATACATTGGACCACTCTCCAGAGGGCGCTATTCAATGTATCTGTTCACTGTACACAGAGTTACATTGTGAGTAACCAGTATTGTAGTACTCATACTGATAGAAATGACTCATACTCAGACAAAGTACTCGTACTCATACTTGTCATGCCAGAATATGCGTACTCGTACTAGTACTCATGGCAAAGCACTCGTATTTGTATTTGAATTCATGATGACGAAGTACTTAAATGTGTCCTTGTGCCCATGGCAACGTACTCGTACTCAAATTCATGATGACAAAGTATGTACGTGTACTCATCGCGAAGAACTCACACTCATACTCAACCTCACGATGACAAAGTACAAACTGCAACACTATAAGTAACGCTACCACCTACCATGACTAAACTGGTTAGATAATTTCCACGTAGTTAGCCGGGAAGTATCCCGTGTGACCGTTTAACTCTCCATCTATCCAATTCTCGTCGATCTTACTGACGATGCTGATGATGTCGCCTCCTGAAACCCCAGTTCGCCCTCGTTTTCTGCCTCAAAGTCGTACAGTGCCTTGCAGCGTTCCTTCGTTGCCGTTACAGGTACTGAGAAATTGGAAATATTACAAAATCAGTTGAAAGATTTGTTCAGTTTGCAAAAATTTGCAAGGTACCAGTTACAACTAATATACATCACATGACAGTTGACAGATGGTTGGTTGGTGACCTGTTTTTACTAAGCAATATTTTCTGTCCAGTTTGAAAGCCTATAGGTTGCAAACCAGCAAATAAACTGCCATAGACCTCAGTGATAAATACCTGCACTTCTAAAGATCAGGACAAATACTCACAAGTCTCTCAAGGTGCTTGAGGCACACATCAAATTAAAGCTGATTTCATCATCTTTCATTTCATCAAGTTTCGGTGGGCAATCCAATGAGTTTTGGGAGAAAATCCCATCCAAAGATGATTACCCCTAAAAGTAGTCCTGAAGTCCATCGCCATTTTGAAAAACGATGTCTATGCTCCATTGCAAAATAGAGCAAATTTAGGGCCTACTGGTAATTTCATCCAAACTTCGTCCTCATCATGGCATGGACCCTTCTTTTTTTACAAACCCTCAAGTTCACGGCCCACAAAATGCTCCAATACATGTAGCAAACAAATTGAGGACATTCAAATCGTGATTTGGCCGGGGAAGGCAATTTTGGGCCTATTTACTGGCCTGCAACCTTAAGCAAACTGTGTGCTGAGCTGGAGCATGAGATCCCTGTTGACTTACCTGGTGCGTTGTAATCGACCGTTGACGGTACGCGCGTCAGTGTCGTCTCCGTCACTGGAGTCTCTCTTCGTGGAGTAAGAGTTGAAAGTACTTCTGGGTTTGCGTTCTGATTTGGGTCGACTGCCTGCCTCCTCAACCCTGGAAAACATCACAGACAATTGAGAAGGATGGTAACTGACAAGTTTGGGTATTATAGTCAGTCAGTCACAAGGCCATCACAAGGCCATCACAAGTCATCACAAGGTCATCACAAGTCCATCACAAGTCAATCACAAGTCATCACAAGTCAATCACAAGTCATCACAAGTCAATCACAAGTCATCACAAGTCATCACAAGTCAATCACAAGTCATCACAAGTCCATCACAAGTCATCACAAGTCATCACAAGTCATCACAAGTCATCACAAGTCATCACAAGTCCATCACAAGTCCATCACAAGTCATCACAAGTCATCACAAGTCATCAAAAGTCAATCACAAGTCATCACAAGTCATCACAAGTCATCACAAGTCAATCACAAGTCATCAAGTCACCACAAGTCATCACAAGTCAATCACAAGTCATCACAAGTCAATCACAAGTCATCACAAGTCATCACAAGTCAATCACAAGTCTAATAAAAAGTGAGTGAGGGGGATGGCCCCTGTTGGCATACCTTTCATTGAGTGTTGACAGAAGGCTTTCCAAAACCTCTGCAGACTGTTTGTGGTATTCTAGCTGAGCCTCGGCTAACGCTTGAAGCTGTAACACCTGCTCAACCTGTTAAAGAAAAACCAATCAATTAGTCCGTAAATCTCTGTTCATCAACATCTTACTCCAGAAATAGTTGGATGGATTTGCTAGCAACTCAAATAGGCCCATTTATCAGACTTGCAACAGGAAATTTGATACCTTACCATGTCTACCAACGATGTATACTGAATCAAAATGAAACACAATACGCCATAGCTACAGGTACTTTGAGTAAAAGTTAACATATTTTTTTTCAAAAGGGCCCATGACATGAGTTTTATATGGGAACACATTTTGTGCTACTTTCTACTCTTCTTAAATGTATGAAAACTATTTGACATCCCTTTTTGGTTAAATTAATTGAAAAGTGCACTTTTTGAAACATTTAGAATTGTCTATGTTTTTACTGACAAATGAGGGTGCGGTTGTGTGATGTAATTTCAGGAAGACACTGTTCAGTTTAGGTGTTTTCTGTTCAAATTGTGAACCCAAAATTTGCCCATTGAAACATTTGTGAGAAACTTAGCTCATTTGCTTACTACCATGCTCTGACAAAACAAAAAAATCACCAAAGAAACTTTACAACATCAAAATATCCCAAATTTTGGTGCTGAAATAGCTATAACATTGAAGTTTCCGCCTAAAATGACATCACACTTTTGCTCATGAATTTGGAAATTCTCACTGGCATAAAAACCAAAACGGCACCTAAGTACCCTTAAAAATTGCAAAATGATAACTGAAAATTATGAGGTTAAATTCGGACACAAAGGTACATTTTCAAGGATTGCATTAAAAATTACATTAAATGGCCATTTAAAGAAAATCTTACACAACAGAAATAAATAGGAAACCGTCAATCTCTTCACCCGTACAAATGTACAATGTCGGTATAAATTATTCTTCCATGGTTGAACTGAGAGAAATATCAAAATAAATGTGAAGAAATATAAAGTGAAAACTTGTTCTTGAGACTCAATGAGTGGTATCTCATTGAGTAGTAAGATGCTCTAGTGCATCTTGGCTCATCTTTGCTCCGATTTGTCAGGTACTTACATCACTCTCAAGGAGGTTCCTCATCCCATTCTCAGCAAGCTCCTGAGATTCGTGAAACTTCTCTTCTGCAAATTGGATTTCTTCTTCAGGAATTGTGCTTCCTGCAACACAAACAAAAACAAGATTGATGAGAAGAAAAGCCAGAAATATTGGCTCAGAATTATCCAAGATGCCGGTATTTTCCTGGTGTGGAAATGTAGTATAATTGCTGCATCATGCAAGCATGCATTAACCCTAACAGAACTCAACCATCAAACCCCAACGGCATGTTTAGTGGGAATCCGTCAGGATGGGCACAGTACCCTTAAACTGACAGTCTTTTACATTGGGTCGGCACACCTCCAGAATCAAAGTCAGAAATATGTGTGAGCAGTTTCCCATGTATTGGAATTTGCCAGGATGGGTATGGTTCCTGGTAAATCATGCTAGGAGTTAGAGTTAATCCGTCACCATGTACACAATGAGTCAGTAAAGAAAGTGACCGAATTAGAAACATATTTCAAAAAATATGTGGCTCGCTCTGTTTAATAAAAATAGGGGTAAAGTACTTGTTATTGACTAGTAACTGTGAAAATTTCATGTAATTTGCATACTCTATTCCCAAGTAATGACTATTTTGATACAATGATCCAAAATTCAGTTGTCCACCACTGATCATTTATCATTCTACAAACAAATAAATACCCATTAAATACCATGAAACATAACCGTTTTCCCACCTCCACGAATGAATGGAAAAACAGACAAAAACGGACAAAAATCGCCATCAATATTTCAGGAAAAAAGAGTGGACTTGTTCCTCATAATCGAAACACAAAATTTGACAGTAAAAATACTGTTTCAGTCTTGACTCAAATGATTGAAATCTCATTTGTATTTGAATGCCTGTGTGTAATCTGTAATTCTCACTCAGCTCAATAGCTTCCAATGGCATTCCATGGACAGCTACATTTTGTATACTTCATTCGTGTATTAAATTTGATTGCTTTTTAAGATTTTTTTGTATTAATCCAGGTTTTTTTTCTCTTCAAAATGGCGGCGGAAGTGATTCAACAACTGCTTCACGAACGAACAAATCATACACAAACATTTCATCCATGAAATGCTGTTATTATCCTCGTCCAAGATTTTTAGAATATTTAAAATGTGACCCATGTAGGCCAACTTTCGTGAAATCGATCGTAAGTTCATTGCGTGGCCGCGCAATAGGTTTGTTGCGTAAGTCCTACGCATGGCGTACATTTTAGTTACGCACTGTTTTTTGTGAAATCAGCTGCATAACAAAGTTCTGTATTTATTACAACTCATACATATTTAACACTTAGACTTTCTCAATTTCGTCCTCGGAAAAAGTCACTTATTTACACTTTTCCGAGTTTGAGTCCACGCAAAAATGATTTGGGTCAATTTTTTTCATCAATGCAATTGAATATTGACCAACAAAATGAGCAAACAGGCTCATTAATACGTATGAGATGTAATGAATATTCATGATACCTCCATATATACAAATTCATATTATTTCTAACAGAATCAACTACAACCAACATTAACTCTTTGACAGTAATTGTCCTTCTTTAGTAGACACAATAATTTACAACAGTTACAAATTACATTCTAAAACTTGTAACACAATATGTCTTCTGATGTTAAACTAAGAACACTCTTGAAATTAACCATTTTTTTGGTCAATCTGAACATCTTCCACTGCAACTTTTCTTTTTCTTTTTGAAGATCTTGTTCAGGTTTTATTGATAACATAAATTGTTGTATTTCATCACCCAGTCAGTAAAACAGACATTTTTGGTCTTTAGACTGTTGCTTGATTTGGATATGCTTACAATCAACTGAAAAAAAATGAAATGAAAACGGAATGATAATCTCCAATCAAGAAAACAATCAGCTGGCTTAAACATGCAGGCAAAGTGAAAATGCTGGTTATGTTTGTTCTATGACATGCTGTTAGTGTTCCAAGCAGGATGTTTAAAAACAAAACATGCAAGTTTCATGAGGACGTTCCCGTGAAATGCCAAACAAAATAAAGGAAGTAACATGCACAAGCTAGCATCAAAACCAAAACACAACCAAAACTGCAAAATGACAAAGTGAACTCTAATCCAGTTTTGATTTTCAAAAAAATGACTACCGAGCTTTAGAAATCTGGGATAATATATTTCAAAATAGCGGTGTTTGGTATAGCAACGTTCCACTGTATATGAGAATGTAATTTCCAGGAACCCTGGTTAACCCTTCTGTTAGTGAGCATTAGCCATGTCTGAATGACATGGCTACGACTAACACTAGCCCACATGGGAAGTGGCTTCATCTGCTTCCATAGGTGCAACTAATGTATTAGCTGTAGCCACTTCATTTTGACGTGGCTTTACGCTTTTTCCTTTTGCCTTCATTTTCGACTCTGCACCCACAGCGAAATCTACATATAGCACTACTGCCTGCTCTATAGCCCAGACTGCTGGCCAAATTTGATACGCTTTAGTCTGACAATCCATGTGTCCGTTTTTGATGTGCGTATTGCGTTTTGCATACCAGTTGCGTATCCGCGATGCGTACCCTGAAAATCCACGTACTTCTCGGCACACTTGACCGACGTAAAAGCTCATATTCCCACAATGTATGCCTGGTCTTAACGCAGTAGGGATAGCGCAAAGCCCAATACAGGTACATGGACCTATGTATGTATGCACGTTGCTTATCAAACAACTGATTTCTACACATCAGGAAGTGCGCACTACGCATGACGGACACACAGATTTCTGGCCTTATACTGTATTTTCTGAATCCTCAATCACTTCTGATCTATTTTAACCACAATATTTTCTACGAAATGCTACGCTACAAAATCGGTGTTGACATACCACCTGCTGCTGAGAGGAACCGACGAAAACGTTTTTACGGGTACATGGAAAGTAAAAATAGAAACATGATGTCATCATAGGATTATAGACCAATGGGCTCTTCGTACAAGTACCCCCTCAACGGTAAGAAAGGGAGAGTTGGGGTCGGGGCGACGACCGGGAGAGACATTTGAACGCATTGCCAACGACGCCTGACGCCACAGGAAGACGCTATGGCTTTGTGCATATTGGGAATGAAAGGAGTCAGGGTACCATGCACTATACGTAGTGTGTCCCATCTACTGAAAGTGATCAAATAGCTCCCTCTCATGTTTGCGCATGGAGACCATTAATCTAAACAGCCGTTGGATTCCTTTGTATTCAGTTTGGTCGTTTTTTATCCCGGAGGCTGTCTAGACAAATCCTGAAGGGGTAGACGTTTATTAGGTACATGTAACTGATTAACTAACTAATACACACTTTCATATAAAGATGAAATTTTACGTCGGGGTGATATAAATCAAATTACATGTAGGTTTTGCCCTTCACTGACGTTTAAACACTGTATACTCAGTGTGTCACCCACTGAGTGTACAGTGTTTAAACGTCGTTGAAGGGCAATTAACCTAATTTGATTTAAAACACACTTCAAAATAGAACGTCATGATAGTACGATACACGTACAGGCTTTCAAGCAGACCCAGGTGAAAAAGTAGGGGAAAAGTAGGGTCAAAATTTTTAAAAACCAACAGGACAAAAGTCGGATTTTGGAGGACAAACTCAGGATAAAAGTAGGACTGTTGTGGGCTTTCAGGAGTTGTTTTCGTTGATGCTCGCCCATGTCCACAGCATCATAAGCCTCATTTGGCGTGTTCTGTACTCACAACACTTGTGCTCCATCCTCAACTAAGCTCTTGGAAGTACAGTTGCAGTACTCCTGCACCCAAGCCCTTCATTGTGTGATTTACATATGACAGTGTGTAACACTGTTATGAAAGTTTTCAATGAGATTAAATTTGTTCAGAGTTGTGGGACCAAAAAAATAGGAAAACGTAGGAATTTCAAGAAAAAAGTAGGAAAAGTTGTAGCATGGTAAAAAAAAAAATCTAGGAAAAGTAGGAATACTTCAAAGCCTGCACGTACATGTGGACTGAGGTTAATCTATTACAAGGAAATTCATCACAGTTGTAAATCTTAAGCATCTAGCATTCTACATACACACATTCACAATATTGTTGTAGGGAAAGTACAAGGTAATATTGTGCATTAAACAAAGGTCAACAACACTATCTATTTTCATTTTTGAAACTCACAGACAATTTCGCTTATTGTTAGTTCAAACTTGTAGTGAGCTATGGGTCTACACTATGGGTGCTAAGCAAAATAAGGGACCATTCATGACGAGTCTAGGAACTAGACTATTGACATACCGACCAAACCTGCTAAAGCTGATGAGTATGTAGATGATGCACAATGAAAAATGAAAGTAAAACATTAATACAGTGAGTGGTAAAAAAAAAATGATGTTGAATTCAAAGGTGTGGAAAATTCCTTCATAGCGACGTCAATTTACAGGCTTTCATGATTAAACTCTTCTAATAGAGTTGTTGGCTATTCATAACAGTTACCGACTTCCAACAGTTGGGTGAAACGTTACGTAATCCTCCTTTTAATGATGGCATTCAAATGGCGCGTGATTTCTATTGTGACATTGAAGTGGTGATCATTACGGCGGATCGGCCTTCTAAACAGCAACCCCAGCAATCCTGTGGGTCACTCGGCTTGGAAAACCTTGTCAAAAAAGGGAGTATGGTTAATAGTTGGAGAATTAAAGTTCTTCAATCCTTTAATTAGTTTCATAAGCGGTTATGCCTGTATGAGGCATTCAGCCTTCTTTTTTTTCACCACTAAATTTCCGATGTGAACTGATAGCAATACTTTATGTTTTTATTTAAATAAAAATATAAATGTGAGTAAAATGATTTCTGTTTTGAAGTGTGAAAAGTGATCAATAAACAGCCCAGAACGATTTTTTTTTAATATGGGTTTTGATACAAATATATAGGCCAACACAATATAGCACGGAAACGCACTCCAGTCAAAGTAAAAATAGATCAGTGTGTTAAAGTACATAAATCATTTAAAACCATCTCTTCCTTGTCTCGGTTCATAAAATGTTCCGAACAGAGCACTGGGTGAAATCTGATACAGCCCATGACGTAACAGTGGCACGCTTACCTCAAACATGACAATAGCAAATCACACAGAGCCGATACTGGGCCACTAAACAATTGTTAATCATTGAGCTCAAAGCAAATATATATGGATGACGCAGCTATACTGGCCTTGCTTTACAAGACAAGCAGACGTATCAAATTATCTCTCGCGTGTGTGAAGATAATTTTGGGGACATTTACAGTGCTCTGTTCATTTATGAACCGAGACAAGGAAGAGATATTTTTAATAAGTTGAACACCTTCGTCTATTGTTTACTTTGACTGGAGTTACCCGTGAAGATTTTCTCACAATATTTGATGATTCAAGGGAAGTTATAATCCCAGGAAGGCGAGGAGAAGCACTTTCCCCAATCAACAATCTGTTGTTATTTCGTCAGTGACACCACGAAGTAACACTCATGTACATACCAGTAAAAACTAGCAATCGGAGTAAACGGCATTAAAGTTGAACGTTTTCTAGAACAACACTTTGCGTCAAAACTGCATAGTATTTTCAGTTGGGTTTCTCGTTGTGGACAATTGATGTATTGGATTTATTAAATTTGCTGTTTTTCACTCGTTTGTATATCAAATTAACAAGAAATAAGAGAAAAGGGTGAGTGATAGTTTGTAAAACCCAAAAAAGGTGCGAAACTATATTTTTTTTAATAAGAAGAACGCTTCAATGTATCACAAGACTAGGTGAGTGTTACTTCGTGGAAACGAAGCTCAAACTAGGAGAGCGCTCAAACTAGGAGAGTGTACTCGTGAAAAAGTTTTTGCTCACATTTGAGCCCAGTTCAATGAAGCTCTTGAAGCTTTGAAACTTCGTGCAATGGTATGCCATTGATGAATAATGTTTACAAATGTAAAAAAAAAAAAAACCAAAACCAAAAAAAATATGTTTATATCCTTCATATGCTATTATTTTGTAAATGTTTGGTGAAAATGAAGATTATATATGTAATATCATTTCGAGATTGCTGCCCTTTCAGCCCCCTTGATTTATCGAAGGCATGTGAGATGGCCGAATGCCGAGACCACTACTCCCAGAAGGCAATGCAATGGGGATAATTGATGGATCGCCTCAGTGGACTCGGAGACCTTTTCGTGGCAACTTACAACGACTGTTCTTAAGTGCAATTTGATTGCTTTATACGCAACAGTCTGGTCCAACAGTTGTACAACAGTTTCACATAACAGTCAAGGGGTGACTGTATGTCTGCAACTGTCACATGCAAATTAAGTATGGGCCTATTGAAGTCAGTCAGCGCTGAAGAGGATGTTTTCTTTGTAAAAGAAATCGCTCTGTGCGTGCGAGAAGGATCGCCACTTCAATGTCACAATAGAAATCACGCGCCATTTGAATGCCATCATTAAAAGGAGGATTACGTAACGTTTCAGCCAACTGTTGGAAGTCGGTAACTGTTATGAATAGCCAACAACTCTATTAGAGACAGTTAGGCCTATCAATCAAAGTAACAATGTTCAGTTCCCGATGACAATATTTGGCGGATATTGGCCGCTGAGTGAATATGGTTGACACACAAAGTTCAAACTTTTTCTCGACTGTCTAAACTAAGTCCTCAAAAAATCTAAACCATAATTGAAGGCTTGCAAGGAACACTATTTTAAATGCAACTTTTGTTTTTCTTTTAGTGCAAACAAATATTATACGCATTATATAGTATGTCCAAAAGAAATGTCCGTCTGACTATTTTTGAAATAACTACAAAACCATGAAGTCCAATTTGAAAAAATTTGATTGTGCAGATACTCCCTATCTTAGCCTCAACCCCGATGAGTTTCATTTAATTTCAGTCACGCATCACTGCACACTTGTCAATTGATCACAACAACATTTCGGGACACTGTGACCAAGTTCCTTGCCTTAATGAATTTCAGTGCTGTGTTAAGTAAGCTGTGTAAAATCATGCATGCTGTGAAAAGGGCTGCAATTGGGATTGGAATCATTTGCCTGGCTATCAGTCATCACGGCAAGACCTCGGTTTAATGCTCAAGGGCAAATGATTCCAATCCCAAACCACATCAGACTTGTTTTCCACAGACACTTTTTTGGGGGCATGATGTATGACAATTAATAATGACAAAGGATGAGATTTGAAGGTTTGCATGGTGGAAAGATACTAAGACAAGATAAGTTTTGTGGTAGCACCATGTGAATAAATCTCTTTTCTGAGCATGTGTGGTTCTGAAAAGAACCGGAGGGACTCAGCGTTTTGAACAGTATGCTCTGCCCGTCGTCAGGAGAATGAAGGATTCCAACGATGATGCGATGTTATAAGGATGGGCGTGGTGAGGCGTGAGAAGGATGCAAACTGGTGCAAGTTGACTGAAGGATGCTGGATGATCACTGGAGCGTGTCAGTACACAGTGAGGGGGCAAAGGGGAAGGAGCTCAGGGGTATAGTTGGCTTCTCTGATGCGTCGGGGGTACCAGCGGTCGATGCTACTGAGTATTTCTGCTTGGCTTCAGTTGATCGGGTGGTCTTCGGTGTGGGAGTGTTTGACGATGGAAGATTTCTTGAAGTCTCCCTTCCTGCCATGGGCTTTGCGTTCATTGAGTCTGGTGGGGAGGTCCCTGCCAGTCTCGCCGATATACACTTTGCCACATTGACATGGAATCTTGTACACCCCTGGTCTGCATTCTGGGTCACACCGATCCTTGTGTGAAGTCAGCAGGTTCTGCATCTTCAGAGGGGCTGTGTGGAAGACTCGAATTCCATGCTTATGGAGGATCCACTGGATGTGATGAGAAGTGGTGCCTAAGTAGGGGAGGGTGATGGAACTAGGGGCCCTAACTAGTTGGCTTTGGGTATAGGAGACCCTACGGCCGGGAATGGTTCTTGGGTCTTGTGTCTTGACTTGGCTGGTATCCCTTGCGCTGCAGTGTTGTGGTGATGTGATGGAGTTCTTGAGGTAGGTGTTCATCATCAGCATACAACGTCTGCGACGATGAACACCTACCTCAAGAACTCCATCACATCACCACAACACTGCAGCTTCACCAGTTTGCATCCTTCAGAGATGCCACAGGGTCTGCTTGAAAAAAACGGAACTGGGTCTGCTTGAAAAAAAAACAGACTTTTTTGTGAGTGAAAAAGCCACTCCGTGTCCGACACAAAGTCCCCGTTGTCATCTTTTATCTTGTAGCCAAGCCAAGTTCTGTTTATTTTTTAATTTTGCTTCTATGGCCTTTAAAGCTGTCGGTTCGTTCAATCACTTTGACTTTTTCCATATTCCTAATATTTATTCTGCCTACCCGAATTTCCAACGTAATATTCGACATGAAACATGCACGATTCCACAACACTGCTGTCGGTGTACATGATCCTTGCACTACGCGATGCACTCAACGAAAACATGGTTGGTACCCGCATTTTTTGTATTCATATATATCACTGCGATCGGAAACCACCGATAGCTGAAATGATAGACTTGATTTCCAGGCTGAATGCTACCGGTACGTGTGCTTAGCACACAACACGCCCGCACGCGGTGAAGCACGCGCGAGGCGCCGTTGTATACTGCGTGCAATTAAGTACGTTGGCCGCTTGTATCGCATGCAGGCTCGGCAACAACATACACAAAGACTGTTTTTAAGACTACTTCAACGAACAACGTTGTGCCATGCGTGCGCCTAAATGTACTAAGTCGAGGTAAAAATCAACGCATTTCCACAGTTTTTTTCTCTTTTTCTGGTTAATTTGACGGCCGGAAAAACCGGAATTTTGTGAGATTTTTTTAAAAACCGGAATTCCGGTTAAAACCGGAAAAGTGGCATCTCTGATATTCCTTCTCATGCCGCACCCAGCCTTATAACATCGCATCATCGTTGGAATCCCTCATTCTCCTGACGACGGGCAGAGCATACTGTTCGAAACATTGAGTCCCTCCGGTTCTTTTCAGAACCACACATACTCAGAAAAGAGATTAATTCACATGGTGCTACCGCAAAACTTATCTTGTCTTAATAATGAATTAGTGTCATGTTAACAATAAAACTTTTTAAGTCTAACGTTATTTTTGTTTTAGTTATGATTTTAGTAATGTAAGATGATTTGATATGATGGAGTTGAGATAATCTGTTGCCTACCTTTTGCTTGCTTTTTCTTTTTGTAGTCAAAGTCAAGACGTCGCCCCTGCAACTTCTTCCGATGGTGCTGAAAAAAAAAAACATTGGGGAGACAAATAAACTTATTGTTTGACAAGAGACATTTGCACATTGCTGTAAGGCACCTTATATAAATTATGGGTCAAAGTGTGACAATTTTCGAGTTCCTGTTATCTCTGAGCATTGTCATTTGCTGTTCAAGTATCATTAAGAATGACTTCAACAATTTGTTGGGTAGGTTGTCTGCTTCACATAATCACTCTTGGTGGACGACTGCATTAACCCTAACCTTCCCAAATCCTCCAAAATCCTCTTTGCAAAATGGAGGATTTTGCAGGATTGAGGCTGTTTCATTGGCAAAAATGTGTGGCTGATTTTGCAGGATGCAGTGTGTCAAGGTCTTGGGCCGGGCCTTGTGTTTGTTTATGCTCAGCTGTGCATAAATTATACTTGAAGTCCTCCGCACTGCTCCAGGATGTCACTGGCTCTGCCTCAACATATTGACAGTGATTGCTGGAGGATTTTGTAGGATTGAGGCAGTGATCATTCTTCCAAGGATCACATTCAAGAAATAATGGAGGATTTTGCAGGATTGAGGCTGCATGCAATTTTGACATGGAGGCAGTTGGAGGATTTTGCAGCATCATCGCAAAAATTCCCAGGGAGTTAGGGTTAAGAATGACTTTAAACAATTTTGTATTCGTTGTGTAGGTAGTTTGCTATTCATAATCACTCTTGGAGGACGACTGCATTAAGGAGTGCATCAGAATTATAAAATCACAGATGTCAGATGTAACAGGGACAGGAAAAAAGTGGACCCCAAATTTATCGAATGACCCAAAGTACACAGGCATAAGTTATAACCCAAATCAACCAGTAATCGATCACTGGTCTTCTATCAATTTTCTCCAGATTGGCCATAATTTGTGCTTGAATTTCCCCGCAGGTGGCTGTGCAACACAGTCCTGCTTCTATCAAAATCTACCAAATTGTGTCAGATTCTGTAAGATGGAACTCACGTTGATCTCCTTCAGATCTTAGTTCTTGAGATGATCCAGGGGATCCAGGAAGTTCTGTCTGACGTTCAGATCGAAGGCGCCCTTGACTTCAGAAAGTTGCCTCAGTGATTCTCCCATCTCGACCATCGCCGTAGCTGTATCCAAAAAATAACCAAAACAATTTTTTTTTTATTGATACCTGTAAAAAACAACATTTTATTGTTCTGTTGTTTCCACCAAAACTAAACAGCTGTGCTAAGTATACCCTGGGAGCTGAGATTGTCTATGAAATGCATGGTCTATGAAATGCATTATTAGACAGAGTAAAAAAAAAAAAGTTTCCCGTCTGCTTTTTTTCCCCTCCACCATGAGGTGAGGTATATGTTTTCATCGGCCTTGGTTTGTCTGTGAACAGGATAACTCAGGATAAATGCGGAGGCACTAGGCTCACGTGAATCGCGCACTCCGGACTCCTTCGACCAAAACATTTGCGAGCCTCGTCTTTAAGAACCTGTGCACGTAGTCGTGGCACGACCTCAAAAATGGCTTCTAATTTTGTTTGCCGGTGTCACGGTCTCACTTCTCCGGCGTGCTGGATTCTCCGGGTGAATGCGGCGGATAATTGAGCACGTTACAGTGCACGTTACATGAGCTCGATACATGCTCATGTGTCCGTTGTGCTTACTTTTCCTCGGGCGGTGCTATGGAGTCTACCAAGTCCACCCAAGAATGTGTTATGTAACACTTCCTGTGGGTCCAGCTTAGAGAGGACTGGAGTATTTTGCCTGGGTCATTCCATGGTCTTGCAACAGCGTGGGTGTGTACGTGTATGTAAGGAAGAATAATTAAGAACGGACTCCTTGGTCTGTGCATGGCTCCTTGGTCTGTGAAAGGTCTGTGTTCCTTGCTCGTTCGTGGTTGTCTTTATTTTTGCAACCATGTGTATCCTTCACATCTTTACATGTGCAGTGTATTGGGAGTTCCGCGCGCCACAAAAATTCTGGATTCGACTGGTACCTTGTAACGTATACATTTGTACATAAGGTAGCAGACCAGTAAAAAACTTCCATTGACCCCAATGGTAAATGCTCCCACTTCAAAAATTCGGGAAAAATACTCACAACTCCCCAAGGTGTTCGAGACACACATCAAATTAAAGCTTATTTCATCATCTTTCATTTTCTTTTCAATTTTCGGGGGGTCAACTGATGACTTTTAGGAGAAATTTCCATCTGAAGATGATCACCCCTGAAAATAGTCCTGAAGCCCATCGCCATTTTGAAAAATGATGCCTACACTCCATTGCAAAGTAGAGCGCTTTTAGGGTCCAAATTACATCAAAATTACACAGAACTGCAAGCTCCAAGTCCTGTGCACGGTTTCCACCCATATTTTTTACAAACCCTCAAGTTCATGGCCCACAGCATGCTCAAATAGCGAAGATTTTGAGGGCATGCAAATCGTGATTTGGCCGGCGCAGGCAATTTCGGACCGATTTACTGGTCTGCACCCACAAATATCCAAAGACCTCACGTGCACCCGTACAACCCTAAAGGACTCAGCACACAATAAAGTTGGCGAAATGTACACTACTGCGCAACTTGCGCATGCGTGTTTAGGCGAAATTTCCCTCTGCGGAGAAGCTAGCACGCCGGAGAAGTGAGACCGTGACACCGGATTACGCTGTATGAGAATGTAATTTCCAGTAACCCTGGTTAACCCTTCTGTTAGTGAGCATAAGCCATGTCTGAATGACATGGCTACGACTAACACTAGCCCACATGGGAAGTGGCTTCATCTGCTCCCATAGGCCCAACTAATGTATTAGCCGTAGCCACTTCATTCTGACGTGGCTTACGCTTTTCCATTTTCCCTATTTGTGCTTGAATTTCCCCGAACGTGGCTGTGCAACACAGTCCTGATTCTATCAGAATCAACCAGATAATGGGTGATGTTAGATTTTGTAAGATGGAACTCACGTTGATCTCCTTCAGATCTTTGTTCTTGAGATGATCCAGGGGATCCAGGAAGTTCTGTCTGACGTTCAGATCGAAGGCGTCCTTGACTTCAGACAGTTGCCTCAGTGATTCTCCCATCTCGACCATCGCCGTACCTGTATCCAAAATAAAAATGCAAGATTTTATTGTTCTGATGTTTCCATCACAATGAGAACAGCTGGGCTATGTATACCACAGGAGCTGGGATGGTCTGTGAAATGCATTATTCAGTGGAAGTATTTGGGAGAATTGTGCCTAAAGTTGATGATACAAGCATGGCATTTGGCACACAGTCAGAGTACGTCTTATAAAAGGGTCATCACAGATTTGCCCTTTGAAAAAATCTAGGTAACAAGCAATATTCAAATGATTCAAAATGGCTGCCATTGGTCATTTTTCTACCTATAGTGGGCTCTGGCGACCAGAATTAGCAGGTTTTTACTGCGGTGGTGTCACGCTCACACGCATACTGAACGCGTTCTTAAAGACGAGGCGCGCGCATTTTGGTATTCTTATTGGTCAAAAGAGCCTAGAGCACGCGCCCTACCTGAGTGCGACTCGCGCTAACATTGCGCCTGTACAGAAAATGGCAGCCACCGGATTTGTATATATTTTTTCAAAGGACAAATCTGCGATGGCCCTATGGCCAAATATCTTTCTCCTGACATACTCTGACTGCGTGCCAAATGCCATGCTTGTATCATCAAAGGTACAATCCCATCACCTATCTGCTGTACTAGTTCATGTAGCTACAATATTGTTGGAAACAAATAAACAGACAACTGACAAATTTGCAAAATACAGGGCAAGTAAAAAAAACCAAAACCCAAACGGCTGGACCAATTTTTGATTGAAGTTTTGCCTGCAGCACTTTCAAAATCGAGGATATGAAAGCCCAGTTATTAAACTTTCTTTTAGTACAAGAATCATTCAAGCACTTATGTACTTTTCAAGTTACGAAATTTTGAACACAGCCACCGTTTTGAAGTTCTGTCCACATATCACAAACATAGGAAGTGTTCTTGCAGCAAAGTCATAACAATTCTCACAGGGATGCATGTGAATTGTTTTCATTTTATTGAAAGAACACTTACCTTTTTGTGATCCGTGGACAGAACTTTTAAAACAGTGTTTGTGTTTAAAATTAAGCAATTTGAAAAGGTCATGAGTAATTTTAATGATTCTTGTGCTAAAAGAAAGTTCATTAATTGGGCTTTCATATCCTAGATTTGGAAAGTGCTACAGCCAAAACTTCATTCAAAAATTGGTCCAGCCGTTTGGGTTTCGTCTTTTTTGACTCGCCTGTGTATTGCAAATGTATGCATTTATAAATAAAAAAATATTAAAAAATAAAAAGTGGGTACAAAAAAGGCAGCGGGCAGGTACGAGAAACTAGTTTATTTCTTTACTTGGCCTTGCATATCTGAAGTGCTGGGCACTACATAAATTACACAATACTCATGGTACTATGTTGGTGGATTGGAACACTGATTAGAGCACCTTTTTGAGAGCTTTATGATCAGTCTTCCACAAAAGGAAAGAGAATACATCTTGAAGCTTGCTCACCAAACGTTGAATCTTCTCCTAATTCTCTGCCGTTCTTCAGCATGACTTCTCCCAGGAATCCTACGGGTTGTTGAGGCTTGGTTCCTCCTTTGTTCTGACCACGGACTTTGCTCATGGCTCTGGAGACTGTTCAGGAAAGACAATACGATTGATTAGGGTCAGCACACAAATAGAAGATCTATCACAATTTGGTTTGTTTGAAGTGAATACTTAGACCTGATTCAAACCGGTGTTCTATAGTCACCCCAAACGTAATTATTCCAAAGGTTACAATTAAAGGTAATACGACATTTGCAAACACCACCAACCAAACCACCAAATTATTATGAAATACTTTACTTGACTGTAGGTGAATGACAGTCTCAGACATCCTGTGAAATCATGGCACCTGGTGTGCTGTCATTTTTAAGAAAAGTGGAATTTTGTATTGATTTCAAAAGATGGTTGGCCGACCATTGTTGGAAGAAACTGATTTTTCCAAATAGTACCCCAATTTACCCAATTTATTTAGTCCACATTTTTTTTGCAAGCGGTTACACATCCGTGAATGGATGCAAGCCAGCTAGTCTGGTTCCCTGAGCTCAGGGAACATCACAAGATCCGGCCCAAGACCTTGACACAGTGCATCCTCATAAATCAGGCACACAGTTTTGCCATATAGCCTCAATCCTGCAAAAGCCTACATTTTGCAAATAGGATTTTGGAGGATTTGGGAAGGTTAGCGTCAATGATGTTTCAATTTTGGTTCTTACCTGGATTGGGCTGAAGGTATTCTATTGTCTTGTTCACCAAATCATCCACTGTGTGACCAGTCACGTCAATTTTCTAATGAAAAAAAAAATACATTACCCAAAGACAATGAGAAGAATTCAATGAGCATAAATAATCTCGAGCAATATTTACTAATACTAAATGTGTTAAAACTTTTTTTGCTATGGCAGGAGAGATTCATACCCTGGACACCGTTGCGGGTACACAACAGAGTCCAACCTGGGCTAGGACTAGGGCTAAGTTACACTTACAGCAGACAGGGCTCTGGAGTGCTCTGAAACGTGCAAAACAAAACGGGCAAAGAAAATGTCCTCAGTATTTCACCAACCAAGTTTGGAGACTCAATTCAATTTTCAAAGGAGATTTTTCTTCAATGTTTTGCACATGAGAGGGACGTCAAGTGATTTCAAAATGGCACTAAATACTAGACTGGTACATGTCCAACCATCATGACCATATGGTCCAACTATTTGAAAAGACTGACCTCTTCATTTAGTGTCAATAGTCTGGTGGCTTGACTACGGAGAAATGTGTAGTAAATTGAGACTAGTTCCCGCTTCATGCCACAGGTTTCTTTAATTCTTTTGGCATGGTTGATTGATGCAGTACTGAAGCCTTGTTGGACTGGTTGTTTTAGGTGCCAGTCTATTTTCTTGCTTTGCATGTTTTCAATACCATAAGTTTTGGGACTCTCATACACAGTATTGAGAGTCCCAAATTTTCGGACTACACTTACAGTAGTTCGAGTAACTTGGACCCAACTTATCGTCTTTTTAACATTCCAGATTTCACCCTCAAAATGGCCTCCCAATTACTAGATAGGCCACCTGAGGTACAAATAGACATCCATGATTAAGATGGTTGTACTGAAGTTTACTTACAATCCGGAGAAGAAAAGTGAAATTTCCGTTCAATTCTGAGAGGCTCCCCTCGTAGGTCAGTGAACCACGTTAAATTTCCGACTACATTGTTCATGTTTGAGCGGCGTGATGTAGTCTTCATGCCCAGCGTACATTCAATGGTCCCCATATCCCGGAGTGCGATTCTGTTGCCAAGTAGCGAGAAGCATCGATTATGATAATGAGTAGACTGGATCTCAAGCTTGTGAACACAAGTGGATTTCAAATGGTAAAGGACAATCGGGAACTAGCTAGAGACTGGTTTCTAAGCCCATAAAGCTGTCCTGGTTCCGAGCTCTCTATTATGGTTTCAAAATGTACTTTGTGTTTACAAATGAGATCCAGTCTACTCGATATCATAGTAGTGATGCATTGCGCTTGCCGATAACAGTCGCACTATATAGGACATCGACTGTACAGTATGCGCTGGGCATGAAGACCTACATCGCATCGTTCAAACATTAACATGGTCGGAGAAGTTGCGCGATGCTCAGAGGGCTCGCGGGGAGACTCTCGAGGATTGAATGGGAAATTTCACTTTTCATCAGGCTACGTGAAAACTTCAGTACAACCACGCTCGACAAGATACCATATCACGAGAAGTTCACTAATTTTCCTCTGTACTGACTAACAAGCCCCAGAGAGCAATTTCATGTCCACATCAAAGTCGAATTTGAGCAGGGAGAAAATACAAAGCATTTTCTTAGAAAACACTTAGGAATTTTTCAGTCCAATCTCATAGGGTTTTGTACACAGGGTGTTGAATGAATTTCATATATGGAAATCTTTCCCAAAACATATCAAACTTCGTCCAAATTTTGATTGATTTGCACATTTGAAGCTTAATTTGTAGTTTTATTTTTGCTTTAGAGAAATAAGCCTACTCACCCTCTTTATATAGCCCAATCAGAGGAGTGCTGCCTAGTGCCGAGGCTGCGATCAGATGTCTCTTTTTAGTAGAAATTTCAGATTCGTTTGCACTGCGTTTGCGTATCAAAATTTCAACATGAAATTCACGAAGAATTAGACATCTGAAAAAGGCCAACACAAACATGACAAAAAGACATGAAAGAGGGTAAGGCATGGCGAGTAACTTCTAAACCAAAATATAAAGTACAAACTAGGCCTACATGTGAATATCCAATATTTGACCAAGTTCGACATGTTTTTGTACATGATGGACATGGTGGAAGTGTGGCCTTTATTTGCGGAGGTAATTCAGTAAATTGGCCACATTTATGCTGGCTAAGGAGTCCAACTAGCTCCAAGTTCGGTCCGCGGACTACACTTGAACCTTCAAACACCATGACCAATTTGCTGACCTATCTCGAACACTCCATCTAGCAAGAGCATCATCCCGATAACCCCAGTCCAGCCGAGGGATTCCTTCTGCCAAAGTCGATTCATTCTCCACAGCTGCGGCTATTTTTTTTATCAAATATATCATCTTCCAGTTCCTTCCACTTTGTCATGTTTGTGAACAACAATTTTGCCCCATCTGGCCGCAGTGGCATGTCTGGTTGTTGTGTATTTATTTTAGCCACGCAGCGTAGCGCCACCTATTGTCCGATGGTGTCCATGATCGTCTCTGTTTGAACAGCGCCCCCATTTGACGATTTTTTGAAATAGAAAATGTAATCTTCAATGCCAAAACTGATCTGATTGTATGCGTGCAGTCACCATTGGAGTGCCCCCGGATATGCAGGAACAGGATAGGATGCGCATAGTGTACCGAAGTTCATGTTTCTTTGTCCTGGTGGATTCATTCCCATGCATTGTGTATTTCCTCCAAAGTCCTGTCAAAGCGGTCATTACACGCCTATAACCACTGATTTCCTGCTAAAAAACTTGTTGTTTTTGCAAACAATCCTAAACTCTGTATTGTAGAAGATGCAATTGTACAGTACACTATTTGTCTGGGGGTTGATTGTGTGGAATTGTGTGTGGAGGGGGGCTGAACCTCATTTTGACAGCTTAGGGGCGCTCCCATCCCAGCACCCCCTTCTCTCTCTATAGAATTTCATGAATCAATCGAGGAAGGCCGGCTGAGTAACATCGATTTTAAAAAACCAGTCGTCTTCTCTCCACTTCTGATTTTTGATTTTCCAACTAATGATTTTGCTACCATGACCCCACCACTCCCCATCAGCCAGCACTTGTTAAATTAAAAAGTCATAACTCAACATTAGACCTTAGACAATAACTAGACAGCCAGCTGGATGATACATTATTGCTAGTTCTATGTTGGTGTGTAAATGAAGCCCATT